>WBMZ01016747.1:0-33673 GCA_013400975.1 Atrichornis clamosus | reverse complement strand
GGCAATCACAGGCATAAATACAGACTGTGAGAAAAACTACTTGAGACCAGCCCTGCAGAGAAGGACTTGGTGCTTCTTGTGGATGAGAAGCTGAGCATGAGCTGACAATGTGTGCTTGCAGCCCTGGAAGCCAACTGACTTATGGAACTGGTGAGGAATATGAAGGCCAAGGGCAGCCTGTGCTGCAAACAACCTTGAAATGGTGAAGGTTAAGATCCATGGGGCAGTGATGAGGACACACAACAAGTTCACTGCCATGGCCTTCAGGAGAGCAGACTTTGGCCTTGTCAAGGATCTGCTTGGTAGAGTGCCATGGGATAGAGTCCCAGAGGGAAGAGGGGCCCAGGAAAGCTGATTAATATTTAATGGTTCCTTCCTCCAAACTCAGGAGTGGTGCATGCCAACAAAAACAAAGTTGGGCAAAACTACCCAACTGCGTGGATGAATAGGAAGCTCCTGGACAAACTCAAACAGTAAAAGGAAGCCCACAGTGGGTAGAAGCAAATACAGGTAGCCTGGGAGGAATGGAGAAATTTAATTGTCTGAGCAGCCAGGGTTGTGGTTAGGAATGCTCAAGTTTTAGTGTTGATGATAAAAGGAAGACATGGGAAAATGTGAGCCCTCTCTGTTAGAAAATGGGAGACTTGGCTAACTGAGACTTGGAGAAGCTTGAGGTGCTTAATGATTTCTTTTTTTGCATTGGTCTTTTCCAACAAGATCTCCAGCCATGAGTTACAGAAGGGAAAGGCAGGGACTGGGAGAATGAAGAACTGCCCACTGTAGGAGAGGATCAGTTTTAAGACCATTTAAGAAATCTGAAGGTGCACTTCTCCATGGGACCTGACAAGATAACATCCGCAGGAAGAGGAAGTGGCTAAGCCACTCTCCATCATATTTGAGTTCCCACTGATGGAAAAAGGGGAAGCATAACCTGCATTTTAAAAAGGGAAATAAAGCAGATGTAGCAAACTAGAGGCCAGGCAGTCTCACATCTGTGCCTGGCAAGATCATGAAGCAGATCCTCCTGGAAGCTGTGTTAAGGCACATGGCAAGTACGAGGTGATAGGGTGACAGGCAAACTAACCATCACAAAAAAAGAGGCAGGCAACATGGTCGCTGTGGACAGCAGGGGTTTTTAGTGGCTTGGTGTAAAGGTGACTGCTTTTCTGGCATTTGACAAGGAGGCAACTGTTTCGGAGAGCTGATCCAAAAGTGAACAAATACTGTTTTCTGGTAGTTGTTGGGTGCTCACTCACTGGAAAATGCAAAACTGTCAGTACAGGAAAGAGCTGAGCTTGTGATCACTGGTGAGGAAAACCACAGTTGTAGTAGTTCTGATTTATATGTGTTTAAGTTTCAGGATTTAAGATTGCATGCTTACAATTTGGGTTCCTGCTGTGAATTCTGGTACAAAGCTTCAATAGTTCACTGACTTTTTAGTCACTGTTAAAACGCATTAAAAATTTGCAGGTATGCTGTGGACATTCATAGTGGTTTCATGGTTTCTAACTTCTCTGTCTTAGAAGACTGTACCTTCTAATTGTTCTAAGGCCATATTTTAATTTTGACAGCTGAGAGAAGTTAACTTTCTTTGTATGAGAATTTAAGAAAATTTTAGTGGTCTGGTTGTGTCAAAGAGAATAGTAGCCCTTTCTGCTGGCATCTGGTATTAGTGACCACGATGTACGAGATCCCATGTCTGCGTTAGGGTGGTATTTCAGTGGTGAACGCTCACTGTCCTGTATTTTGAATTAATTCTTTGTAAGTGTGTTTTCTAGCTTTGAATTTAGTGTTAGCCACACTAGCTTGGTACTTTCCTTTTGTTTTCATTAGAAAGCTTTTTGTTGCATTTTTTGAGAAAACCTAATTCCAGTTCTGACAGACACAGCTTTATGAAGTTAAGGGAATCCACTTGAAATTCCAGTTCAGGATTAACTTTCAAAGTGATCTGCTATAAAAAATGCCTTACTGACTAAGACTGTGCATGGAACTTCAGGAACAACATTATTTCTTTTTTTGCAATTTCTAAAATTATTAGAGGTTCTTATTGATGCTTTTAGCCAGTAGTTTATTGTGCCCATGGTGGTATCTTGCATACGCCTTGCTTGCTAATGCATCACCTTCTCTTTAGTGTGCTAAGATTGTTCCTTCAGGCTGTTGCACTTGGGAGACGAGGGCGTCTTACGTCCTCTCCTAAAATCAATCTCTTTTTTCATACTAGGTATTTCAGTTATCTCTCTGTACCTAATGTCTGTCTCACTCAAAAATATTTCCACTTGACTGTTTCTGTGTTTTGCAGCTCCCAATTGGACTGAAGCTGTCAGAAAACTGTTGATCTTGCTTCTGTGCAATCTCAGTAAATGGTGTTTATTGCTGTATTGATAGCAGTAAAAAGTAATTTTATTACATGATGGCCCCTACCATCCCCAGGTAAACTTGTGTAGATGGTTCTACTCTTAAAAAAACTTACTGGACGAAAAGGCAATCCAGAGTGCTCTGACTTCTGCAGAGTAGGTAGGCTGAGCAGTGAGGTTCAGGGGCCAGTTTGGAAGCAGTTGGGTACAGCGGGTTCTGGGTCACTGTTGTTCATGGCAAAGAGCATATGGGCTTAGTGAAGAAGGGCAGTAAATGCCTCGTTGCAGCAGTTGTTGCTGCTTTCCTAACCTCTGTCCACCTTCTCTCCAGCCAGATGTGAAAAGAGAGCAAAGAGGGGAAAGTGACTTGGAGATAGCAGAGCTGGCCATTGTCAGACTTCAGCTATTCTGTGTTCTTGTCCCAACAACATACTGTGTGTTGCTGGGTGGTTATCCTTCCTCTACTTTGATGCTTCTAAGCAGTCTTGAAAAAGCAGATCCAGAAATGTCTTTTAACACTTGAACAGTGTTAAAAGACATTTCTGGCAAAAGGAAGGATGAGTGGTGAGGGCAGGGAACAGAAAGTGATTAAAACAGGAACTTCCTAAACTGGTATTTCCATGTCCTGGAGCTACTGTTCTTCCTCAGTTTAGGTGGTCTCCTGAAAATAAGGGGTAATTCTGATCCAACTTTGAACAGACTGTCATGTATAATTCTGATTTTTGGACACCAGTGATTTAGGATTATAATTTTTGTACTCTGATAAACTTGCAGTTGCTTAGTGACTTAGAATTACCACATAATTTTGTCATTAAAATAAACATTGTTCTGTTCTCTGAGTGCAGCTCTTGACCTACTTAGTTTTTATAATACAAAATAATAATTCATAGCCTTCCTCAAAAAAACCCCAACACACTGAAAAAGGTGGGGAAGAAAATCCTTGCAGAAATATATCACAAATAAGAAATAATTGTAGACATTTACTTAGTGTATTCTTGAATAACACAAAAATTTTCATGCTTTGTTGGCACTATGCAAAAATAAAGCCATTCACTTGTATCAAGAAGCTTGTAAACAGAGGCTGGCAATCAGAACTGGAGAAAACAAATACTTGTTTTTATTAAAACAGAATAGAATATTCTTGTGGATGATAACAAGGATGTTGAGTAATTTTTAATTGGACAATTTTCCTGTTAGTACCTGAGATTAAGGGGGAAGCAGAAGGAACGTGTGGTCGCAGGTTGGCAAAAGCACAGGAAGATCGAAAGGGAGAGGTGTTCTGAGTCAGAGAGGGAAACAAATGGAGTATTTCAACTTTTTCCTCACAGATAAGGAGTGACAGAGAATTATTTGAGAGATCAGGATACTCAGGGAGGCTGGGATTCTAGAGCATCTTAGACAAGAATGAGACAGTAGAGACAACATTTTGAATAATGTCTAATGATTTGACAATAGCAGTCTTTGGGGTGAGTCTTTAGGTAAGTTATTTTAATGGCATTTGGAGCTACTTAATGAGACACAGAAAAGATGGCAAATAATTGCAAGTTCTACTGAAATGTGTGGTCTTTGATGAACCATGAATTGCTTGTATTAGGGAAGCAAATTCTCTGTGGGAATTGGGGAAGTAAATTATATTTGGCTTCAACTTTGGTAGTTGTCTTGCTCAACCGTGGCATTCTCTAATGTGACAGACTAGTGACTGGTAGCTCCTCTGCTGTTGCTGTTAAATGGTGTTTTCTCTCCTAGGGTTTGGACGTGGCAGAGGGAGAGGAGCGGGGAGGTTTTCAGCCCAAGGCATGGGGTAAGAAACATGCGGAGCACAGATTTTGGCAAGGATCAAACTCAGTGGCAGTATTAATTGATAATATTGCCACTGTATGTATTAATATTTCTGTATGTTTGATAAACCAATATGGATGCAAAAATTGAAAAATCTCTTAGATTATGAATGGAACATCTTTGTCTTAAACTAGTATTTCTAACTAGGCACACCTATACAAACCTAATCTATGTCTTCTCAGTGTTAATATCTGAAACTTGGAGAATCATACCTGCTATCAGTAGCAGCCACATAGTGCCTTGGAAGCTGAAAGTTGTGTGGTGCTTATACTCTTCGGTCAATTTAAAAACAGATTTATTTCAGTGTCATGTAGAACATGCAAGTTCTATAAAACTAGAAAGTTCAGAAAGCCTTTCTGAACTTTCTTATGTTTTTTGAGGTTTCATGCTTTAGCTTTTTGGACACACGTGGAGCTTAAAACAGATTCATAAGAAGTTACTCAGCAGCTTTAAAGTTTGTTCTCAATTTTTTTGGAATAACTTGTTTTATAGAATTGTAGCCTCCACTACTTTCATTCAGTGTTTGCCTTTAATGACACTTGATGTACCATCAGTGCTGTCATAATGAACAGAAGGCTCATTCTACTTCTCCAGTAATCCTTCTTGTTCATGCTTGTAGATGATGAACTGAAAAGAGTTCATCAATAATCCTTTTTCACATTTAGGCTGCATCTATGTATTTTGGCATTGGTGTTAGAAGAGCACTTTGAAGTAATCTTACTGATGTTCTGACTCCTGTCCTGTGCAGCTTTGGTGCTCTGAAAGGACATGACAGTGGTTACTTACCAGTCAGCCATCTGCTGAGAAACTTAGGAGTTGAGAGGATCTTATCATTGTGGGTATAAAATAATGCTTTATGACACTGGGAGGAGTAGGTATGCTGTTAGCTGCTTTTTCAGGAGTTGATTTGGTTCAGTTTCTCTACAGGAATTTTCTTTTCCAGTCTCTTCACTTTTTTCTCTTCTTCTCTTTTTTCACTTTTTTATCTCTATCTGCTCATAGAAGACAATTTTTTTTTGAAACTAAAGCTATCAAGATAAATTATGTGGAAATCAAGATGTTAAATCTAATACAGCTTCAGCTAAGAATTATGACACTTGTGCTCATTGAATGACCCATGTGTTCTCTTCCATTTCTTAACTTTCAAAACTCTAGGACATTTAATCCTGCAGACTATACGGAGTCTTCTGCCACTGATGGCTTTGGGACAAAATCAGAGATTTGGGAGACTGGTCAGAATGATGCAGATGATGGAACTGGTAAGATGCTTCAAGAAGTGGAAGGATTGGAATGAAGACCTGTAGCAAATTTCAGTTAAAATAACTGTTCTGTTAGTATTCAGTTAACCTATGAAAATCTGTATACATCACTTGTGACACAGATACTAGTTGTTTTTTAAGTTTAACTGCTGCTGATGTGCAGAGCTCGAGTGTCTCTTTGGTAAGACTGAAGGGAAGGCATTTTGCAGTTCTTTTGTTATAGAACAAAATAACAATTATTTTTTGTTATACAAACCCTTGAGAGACAAAGGAATTTGAAGAGTCACTGGAAGAACCTTGTTTGTAAAGAACTGTTCAGATATCTTAATACTGCTTAAGATCTCACCTAATGTAGTTAAGGAGCATAAGTCCTCATAGAATTGATTCGTCCACAGGCTTAAGGCAATAGGGTGTGAATATCTATGAAGAAAAAGAAAATAAAAAGTTTACAAATATGAATTCACTCAGTGACACTGGGATGGCTTTGGAAGCCCCACCTTCACAACACAGAAATGTAAGGATGTGTGTCTCTGGGATGGAGGAGAGTTCCAACATCTGCTGCTTTTGAAGACAAAAATTATTAACTAAAGCACAAATAGGCACTTGAACTGGAAGCCAAAAAGCTGTTGGCCTGTCTGAAGATAGAGGCAGGTGTGTGTTTCTGTGTGAAGCTTCAAGTGAGAAGTACACAGTAACCTCACATACAGTGACTGCCATAGTTGGGAAAGGAACCACTTGGCCGTGGCTTCATAGTGATTCAGAAATGAGGAGGGTGGCCTGCTTATCTCTGATGGGAAAAATAGGATACCATGCTGCTTCGTGTGTTCTGTGGCAGGAGATGAAGATAAAGGAAACCTTGTGTCAGGATGGAGGAAGTAATGTATGTTTTTGTCCTCACTTGGGAAGCATGGAGTGAGAGAATTTTTCTTTTAACTACAGCAATGGTTAACTCTTCTGATCTCTTCATTGCTGAAGCCTACTCAGGTGATTTTTCATCAACTTCTGTGTCAAGTGTGGAAGGAGATCTGAGGGCAGAGTGTGCTCTGTTGAGCTCTGCTGTGAGCCACGAGATACAACTTTCTGAACATCACACAAGCCTTTTTCCACTTAACTAGAAAAGACAACAACAGGCTCAGAGTTTTGGGGGGCTTATTGAGCAGCTGTCTTGTCACTCTGAGTGCCTTCTATTTCAGTGTGGGAGAGTGGCTTTGAGTATATGAATGGGAGCACTCCTGCCAAATATGGTATCTTTCCAAGGAATTGCTTTTTAAATTACCTGGTGCTGTAGCACAAACAGAAATGCACATTTTATTTTCACTCACATTAGTTTTTCAAATAAGGAAGACACCTAATGTCTTGAAAATTCCTCTGGGGATTCTTATATTGTTTACTGTCTGGTAGAGAGGGGCAGGGTATGTTACTGCAAGTATTGCAGAAGCTCTCAGGTTAACTAGCTAAAGTAAGAAGATCTGCAAGAAAGGTACAAGGAGACTGCACCAGAGGTAGACAATCACCGGTTTGTTACTGCTGATGCATCTGTAATGTTGTGGCCTACATATGACTTGTGCTTCACTTCCAAAGTGAGCTCAAACCTCCCTACTAACTCAGAGTAGCTTCTATGTGCCTCTTATGGGAATATCTCTCCTTGTAGGGATCTACTCAGTCTTCAGTAATTGAAGAATTCCGTTCCAATGGAATGAGTATCTTGGTGTGGGTAAACAGATTGCTCTAGTAGTATGAATGTGTCTACATGAGGGATGTACTGCTGAGCAAAGAGAATAGTGGAAATTCAAAGTTTTGCCACGTGGATCTTCTGTTGGGATGCCAAGCGTGTTTTTGCTGTGCGCATGTCACCAACAACCACACCGGGCTTCAGTAACACAGCTTAAGGCATGCTTGGAATTTTTGGAAGCATGGTGTGGGGAAGGTGTGAGAAGGCATTTGGGAATTTTCAGAGCCTTGTCAGATTAATAGTTCTTAGAGTATGAATGAGTGAGTGTCAGTGTGGGCAGTTCTTGCAAAATTACTTTGTTGGTGGAAATTTAAAGTAAACTAGGTAAGCATGAATGTTCTTTTTGGGTGTTAAGTACCTTTTTGTTGCTAATCTTAATTTACTTTCAAATGAAAAAGGCACCATTACTGAACAAAACAAAAATGTCTCTCTAAAGAATGCTTTATTTTAGTGTTGCTTCTTTAGGCAAGGTCAAGGAATGTCTGAAAGAAGTCCCTGGGCCAGAAGGAATCACTTCAAAAAGAACAGGCTTTAAAATTGAATCACTAGTTTTGTCCAAGTGATAAGCACTTTCAGCCTTGTGATGGAAAGCATTTTGACGGTTTTTAGAGTAAGTGCAGCTGGGATAGAAATTTTAAAGCAGAAGAGACTACTGGGAAGGAACATGTAAGCAGTGGTAGGGAAGAAAGAGTGGCAGACAGGGTATAGGGCTGGAAGTAGGTTGCACAAAGTTGAGCATGATTTGACTTATTAATCCCAAATATTAATTTTCAGGTTTTCCCCTCTAAACTTACGGTGCTATTATGTTAGTTACAAGTTCCCAATGTGGAGTTACTAAAGTTTTCAATGTGGGACTTGTATATGTATGGAAATCTATAAAGCTTGCAGTGGAGTTTATGGATGTCAGGTAAGAATTTACACAGGAACGGGAGGAAGGAAATCCCTCTCTTTATTCCTCGTTGGAGTTTCATTTCTTATTTAATCTAAAAAGAAAGTAAAAAATATTAGCTCATGCTAGCTACTTGGAAAATTATTGTCTTTCATCTGCTATTACATTAAAGAGGAAATAACTGGGCAACTACCTGGAGAAAAAAACATATTTGCTCATCAAAATGTTTTCTGAAGACATCATACAAATACAAACGCTTTGTGACATTCTGAGTTATTTACTGAGTATTTCTTCCTTTAGTCAGTGCTGGGAAATGGTCAATATTTTAATTAAAAATACAGTATTTGTTTCCAAAATGTAGTTTCTGTCATATGTACTCTGGAAGTGCTCTAGAACCTACCTCATGCTTTGAATTATGCAGCTGCCAGAGGACTCAAAGTAAGTTGAATGGCATTTCTAGGTGCACCATTGTGTAATCCAGTAGAAAAGCTAGCTGATTCTGTGGTTTTGGTTGAAAAACAGACTGAAGGACAAGCCATTAGTATTTAATAAAATTTAAGTTTCATTTTATTCCAAATATTACAGCACCTATTTTCCTGCATCCTAATTTGTATAGAAATAACGTACAGATGAAAGGCAAAGAGGTGAGGAGATATAAAATGACCAATCCTCATGCAAAAGTGAATAAACCTGAACAGCATGATTCCTCTCTCACCTTTTTTTTTTGTAATGTACAGGGCAGTGGGAGATCCTGAGTGCAAATCAAGCTATTATACATAAATTACATTGGAAATGCTCACTTCTCAAAGCTAGTTATAAAAATGGCATTGTGTTCTGGTAATTTACTGATGCCTCTACTTTTATAGAGTTTCATAAGTTTCACAGAAAAACTTCCTGTGTTTTCTTAGTTATGAGCAGCCTTAAATTACACTGGAACTGAAGAATGTCAAGAAATAAGAAATAAATTATAGTGTAACTATCAAGAGGTGCAGTTGTGTTCCTTGGAAGCTACAAGGAAGTTGGTGTTTGAGTTTTTGTTGGGGGGGAGTGTGGGTTTTTTGATTTGTTTTTTTTCAATATCTTCTGTAAAAGTCAGAAGGAACATTTTAAAACCTTCAAGTCTTCTAGAATGCGAATGTAGTCCAGAAGGGAAGAATTAGTACATGAATTTGGCATAGACCAGGTTAAATTTATTTTGGGCCTAATATCAATGATTATTCAAAGAAGGGATAAAAAAGTGTGACAGGAAGAGAGGAATTGCAGGAAAATAGCTGAAGACTTTCCAAAAAACGTATTGTGTGTTTTTTATTGGCTTGATAACTTTCTAAAACTGACCTTGTTACAGAGAGAAACAGGAGAGAATCACAGCTATCTAGGTTGAAGGTGGTATGATAAGGATCCTTGAAAACACAAAGCATAATTTTGATGGAAAGCAGAGAACTCCTGAATTGTGATGCGTTACAAATCAAAGGAAGAGTGTTAGTAAATGATGCTAGTAAAGTTGGCAGTTTGGGTAAACTAATAAAAGGGCAAAGAGTTGTGGACAGTATTTAAAAATAATTGAAACTGAATGTCAGGAAAACATCATAAGTATTATTCCAAACAGGTTTGGTCTTCTAAAGGTGGTGGAAAATGCTCAAGAGTTGGGCTTGATTTACCTGAGCTCTTTCTGTGATGATTTTATTGGACTCCAAGCTCCATTGTTAAAATTCTGGCATCAGCAGAAGGTTTGTCTTCTCAAGGCAGGCCTTGACACTGGCTTATGAGAGACAAATATAAGCAGGGCAAATACCTGAATGTATGTCTTTAAAGAAGAAATGCTGGGGTACGGGTCTCTGTGCTAGTCAGGGGAAGGGAAAGAAAATCCACTATTCCTCTAAAAACTGCTGCTGATTGGGCTTTTCCTCCTTTTAAAAATTTCTGTAGAAACATGTGGATTAGTTTAGAAATTTGAGGCATTGTTTGCTACAGAGTATGATTATTTGTGAAACATCCTGGTTAGGGGCTGTTTGCTAAAACTTGAGCATGAGATGTTTCAGGCAACTCTGTATTGCTCCACAGAGCCAACACAGAGCGGATGTTACCTTGCTCAGGACCTGCCAAATAATTTTGGATTCCAAGGTATAAGCCCCCTCTCTCTTCCCCGCTGTGTGTAATCTTCATGGTTGGCCCATTCGCCTCACTGGATTGGTGCCATTTGACTCTCCTCTGCCAAAACCCACTACTGTGTCGCGGTGTACAAAAGGAAGCACTAAAGCAGCGGTGGCATTAATACGAGGTGGATTTGGTGCTGTCTTCGGGAGGCTTGTTTCTGGATTACTGTGTCTCAGAGAGCTCCTGGTTAAGTGAAAGGAGATAATTGAAGCGGCAGTTGTTTTGCTTTTGTACTTGATTCAGGGTGATGGTGGCAGTAACTATGGTGCTGGTGTTTTCTTTGCTCATGGTTGTGTAGTTCAAACAAAGGCTCTCATTGTTGCTGGGATGACCTTCCCTGTGCTTCCACTGGTGGGCAAGGCCTTCAGTCCCTTTATTGCTCTTGCATGTCTGTTCCTGCTGTTTCCTATGGAAGGGATCAGGCTTTTGCATCTGTAGGATTGTTTTCTGTAGTTTTCCCATTTCTGTATGGTGTACATTGTGCTCTAGTGTTTGCCAAATAAACTCTTTCATAAGTTATGAGAAGAAGTGTTTTTAGCTGTGGGAGAAGTGTTTTCAGTTTAGTGGAAATTTAAAGACTCTTCTGCTACCGTTATGAGAATTATTTATGTTCTAAAGCAAATTGCTCTCTCAGGGCAAGGAATTGCAGTTGTTCTGATCTGAGGAGAGAGTTAAGAGGTTGGAAGGGAGTCTCAAGAGGCATAGCTTGAGTGTTGGAAGTAGGGTTGTGGATATTGGAGCAGATGTTGTGGTTGTGTTTTGTTCTGTATGAATTTGTGCATGAAACTGGGAGATCCTGTGGGAGGGCTGAGTAACCTCTCACTGTCATTGTGCACATAGGAGAAAGTTCGTCCACTGTTTGGGATTAATCACTGGGTGCAGACATGTGTTCATGCAAATCAAATCTGGTACCACAGTGGCTAAGAAATTCCTGAACTCAGAAATTAAAGATGAGGGACGGAGGAGTGGTTGTGTTTCCCTTCCCAAGTTTAATTCTGCAGACCAGTTTTCTAGAGCTTCCAACCGTGTTTCCAACTATGTTTCCAACCTCCATCTCCTTGCTTTGTGTTCCACTATGAGTGAAAACAGGATTGCTTATAAAGCAGGAGGATTGAAACACAATGTTGTGCCTTTAACTTGTTTTTGTTTTCCTTCTTTTCCCCAATTATAATAGGAGCCTGGAAAAACTCGATAGAAGAATGGACAGCAGAAGAGTGGAATGAAGATGTAAGTGCACCTTTTTGGATATACCAGTTGATTATTTATTCTTTTCAGAGTTTGTATTGCTTTCAAAAACTAAGTGTTTGAAGTAATACTCATTATTTCAAGTTTATTTTCAGAAGAGTGAGGGATTGTCTCAAAAGTCATCCCTTTTGCATCCTCCTGTAGAGTGGCATGTCAGTGCTATTCCTGGAAATGTGTGAATGCTTCATGTAACAGATACGAAAATTCTGTCATTGCCTAATGACTGGGATATATCTTTTGAGATAATTGAAAGAAATTCTAAAATTCCTAGGTTTTCTATATCTGTTAATGCCATCAAAAGCTGACATATTTTTTAAACTTCTCCTTACTATTTCAGTATGTGCTAGAGGTGGACTGAGGGCTAAGAATGGTAGAAATTTATGGGCTGTTCTCACCTGTGTTTGATGCTGATACATTACGGGATTTGTAGTATGGGAGGGATGTTGAACAATGCTGACTAGGGATGGAATTTTTAAAAATTGATCATTAGAGCTGAATAATTTGCAAATGAATTTTGAAATCTCTAGCCCATTGTTAGTTTTTCTTAATTTTGGAGTTCTGGAAAAATCCTGGTAACCTAGGAGAAAGTTGCTTGTCTGCTAATATTCAGAAAGAGTGAATGAAATGCTAAGCTGCAGATACATTAGCCCAAAACATGCACACACATAAAAAAAAAGTAAAAATAGATTAATTTAATTCAGAAAACAAACAAAAAAAAGCATAAATATACAGCTTGTGCCCTTAAGTGTAGTTTTATAGAAAATAACTTCCCTTCAAATCAACCTGATTTTGGTCTTTAAGTAAATTACAAGTTAGCTGTGATGATACAGTATGTCCTTGTTAGAGATTTGATCTACATTTTCTAGAAATAATTGCATTCTATAACAAAACATATTAGTGTATTGAAATCTTAAAATCCTTAAATCTGTTACAGAAGGACTCTTCTTGAATGGTGGCTTTTCTAGGAGGGCTGTGAGTACCCCCAGTCCTGGCCAGATGCCATCTAGTGCCTCTGTCAATTTGGAAGTAAAACTAAAATAATTGCATAATAAAATGTTTGTGAAATCCAAAACTTACTGGGATAGCATTTGAAACTAAGCCAATCATGCGTAGAGATATGGAGCTCTACAAGACTTGACCTGTTCAAATGAAAAATGCTTTAGTGTAGCCAAGTGCCCATTTGTTTTATAGGAATAAAGACACACCTTCAGAACAAGGGCCTGGTGTCTGGAAAGCAGCAACTGAAAAGTTTTCAGGATTGTAGGGAATGATGAAAAAAGAACAGCTCAGCATGAGCTTATGCTCTATCAAAAAGCTCCTACTGTAGTCTTTTTGCCTGTAGACACTCTTCCCTGTCTCTTAATCATTCTTGAGATACATTTCTGTATGTGGACTCTCCTGAACCTGATTCTTAAGTACCAAATCCAATTTCTCATTGCTTTTACAGATGAAAAGTTGTGTATAATAGCAGAAAATGACTGATAAAAGAGGTTTTTTAGAGGGAGATTTTAGTTTAGGGAGTCTGAAAAGAGCTTTTAGAGCAGTAATGGGCTCTGGTTTTAGTCTAGCAGAGGCATAGTATGAATCTGTGTATGGAAACTGGATCCACCCTTTTAAGTGTATAACAAACAATTCTAGCAGCATAAATAATTATTAAAAGAACCAAGGAAGCTGATGTATTTGCTGTCTTGCAGGGAAAGAGAAGGTGTTTTCCTGAAGAATATTTCTGTTTAAATGCAGTGTGAAAATAGGGGGTTATATTTTGTTAAAGGGATATTCAGGGTGTGGGCAATGAAGGACCAGACGAATATTGTGGTACTGCAGGTGGCTCTGGATTTTGCTGTTAAAATTGTGATCATGCTCTCCTGGCTAAAGAAAGTAAAGTTTAACTGCAGAAACTGTCCAAAGGAGAGAAATAGAATAAATGCAAATGCTGGAAAATGCATGAAGGCAAACATTCTCTGTACAGTATTGGTAGTACTAGTTTTTATTTGAAACAACAGCAACACTTTGAAAAAAAGGAAAAAAGAAGAGAAAAAGTGTATTTTGGTGAAAGTACTTCCTTTGCCAGGAAGCATGGGAACTTGTTTTAATTTATTTAATTTCAGTATATCATACCAAAACAGTAGTAAGCTTTTTAAATTTCTGATGTGTTGATGTTGAGTTTCTTGGAGGATGCTGGAGTATATTTTCCTCTTCTAATCACCGTTCCTGTTCTTCTATAGGAACTGGTAAGTAGTTGTCACATACGTTGTCTGTTTGGAGATTGGAGAATGATTTTAACATAGGAACAGGAGCTGGAGAGCACAGTCATTTCACTGCAGATGGACGAGATGCCCTTGTGAGGCCAGCACTGGCAAATGGCTCACAATCATTTGTTCAGTTCTGAGAAAATGCCAGCGTCTCAGTGAAAGATTTGTGAGTGTACTCTGCAGCAAGCATAATGGCTTGGTTAGGACCTGAAAATACTACTTCTAAGAAATACGAATACATCTGTGTAATAAAGCTTTCCAGCTGCTGCAGCACAAAACATATGTTTTGATGAATGCTGTAATACCAGCAGAGTTCTGAATTAAGTGCTTGTCTGGAGCTTTTGGCAATGAGTTTGCCATAGGGTGTAGTGTAAACCTCAGTGTAGCTGAGCTGGTAAATGGAGACTTTGGGTTTGCATGTTTTGGGTTCACTTCTAGAGAACCTTTACTCTCTCACACGTCAAGCATGCTTGTGCACTGTCACAAACATCCTCAGTCTCCTTAATTTGCTCAATTTTCAGGATTCATGAGTATTTTGTCCATGGTTAGTCTTATCCTGGATTATGTGAGTGTAAGAAGCTGTTGACATTACAAAGAATTTAATATTTAACCAAGGAATTGCAGACCATAAAGTGTTGCTTGTGCCATTAGCTGATCTCCTTGTGCCATGTAATGCAGGAGTCCTCTAACACTGCAGAAGGTACAGATCACATTGTTCTAAAATAAAACACACAGTGGGGAAACACTTGAACAATAGAGGAACAGCCTTTTTAACTGGAAATGTACTTAAGCTGAACGTTCTTTCTTTGTTTTGGTCAGTACATAGAGTTGCGGGCTGTCAGCATTGTTCTCAAGACAGGTGTGATCCAGAAATGAGGGATTACAGTACATTGTATTGGCAGCAAGGGAAGGGCAAGAAATGGAGGGAGGAACTGTGGTAGTGCTAATTTTTTCATGACCTCGTGTGCTGCATGGAAGTGGGTGCTGGGAAAGTACGTGAAACATTCATACTTTGCCTCTGAGTGGTGATTTGCTCCCAGCGAGCCCTTCTGTGCCTTTCTTAAATCAACAGTGTTCTGTAGGAGAATCCCTATCAGGCGTTCATGTTCAGGGATACACATACTTTCAGTAGAGCTGACTGTGGAATGGCAGATTAAATCAATTTATGTCTGTGATGTCCTTTAAACTAGGCTGCTAGCAATGTGTGCAATTAAAAATGCATCACTTCCTAGAAGACATTTATCAAATGGCACATTCTAAAGGTGTTCCGTGTAAGTGTTTGTATAGGTCAGTTATTCTTCAAAGACAAGGCTACATCAGAGGAATTAAGGAAGATTTTGTGAAAATAAGTTTAAAACATAAACATTGTACGTGCATATCTCTTGTCTTGTTAAACTTAACCTCTTCTGGTTTATGACCTGTTCTGGTTTGCAAGTACTCCTGTTAAGAGAAACAAATTAGCCCTAGAAAGTTACAGCTGTTCAACTACTGCTTTTTAAACAAGAAAGCTATTAAAAAATCCAACCACACAGCAAAAAAAGCCATCCCTCTCTTTTCCTCCCAAATCCTAACCAGCTCCAGTTCCCCAGGTATCTATATTGTAACAACATGGTGAAAGCAGTGCAGCTTTCTTCTGTGGGTGGTCTGTCTTGTTACACTGGTGTCAGCAGTTACATGGTTCTCATTTTATTTCTGTTTTCAAACTGGTGCTCTCAGAACAATCACTTGAAGACCTTACTGGCACACCTAGCAGAGCTGCCAAGAAGGAACCATGAATTCTGGTTCACTGTACTTGACCTTCCTCTGCTCATGATGGGAGCTGAAATGTAAGACGCAAGGATACCTGAAATGAGTGGGAGCAGTGCAACATGTTAGCCTTATGCAACAACAGTTATCAGAGCTGCTCTATGAAGTCATAAGTTATGTCTGCACCCTTATGATAGAGGGGCTGTCACATTAATTACTTTCTACAGGTGTAGTTTTCAGTTGAACTGTTTCCTAAACTGATATAGTTACATTGGTATAGTGTTGTATACTGGTGTGTGTTTTCAGTAGGTCAAATTTCCTAACCCAACCCACTCATTAAATTGGTACTTGATTCTGTGGAGAAGACTATGCTGAAGTTTGACTACGCATTTTTGTCTTTTTAAGTAGAGCTTCAGAGTACCTGTTTGTAATGGTAGTTTGACTTTACTTTTATATTGAAAGTGCATGACCGAGATGGAATTTCTGCAGATGTTGCAACAGAGAAGTGTGAGCATGTGTGGCGCTAAAATATGTCCCCTCTTTTCTTCCCCCATCTATTTTTCAGCTCTCTGAAACAAAAGTCTTCACTGCTTCCTCTGTTCCAGCTGAGAATCACGTGACTCCTGGGCAAAGGTAAGCTCTTCTTCCATGTTTTCCCTATATTTTAAAATCCTTCTGCTTGATTAAGCAATATTAACTTATACACATAAAATAATGAAGAAAAACTTGGTCAGGGATTGGTCAAACTCATCTCAAAATTGCAAAAGCCTTGCTTGCAAAATGTTGTTTCTGTGGATTCCTGAGTTACCTATTTTTGACTGTGAAAGTGGAGATAAACTTACCAAACTTGTGAGCATACAGACAGGAAGAAAAGTAGCTGGGAGGAAAGAATTTTTGCTGTTGAAAAGGAAGCTCTGGCTTTATTGTCCAGGAAATGGAAAGCCTGCCCCTGTAGATGCAGAAAGTGTTCAGAATATACTGCTTTAACAAATGTGTTAACATGAAAGCTCGCATTGGCAAAAAGATGAATTCCCTGGTAAACATGGGATGGGCCTTTACTGATGATAGAGGGTTAAGATCCAGAACCAAAAATATGTCAGTTGCTGCCTTCCTTTCCTTCCCTTTTGTTTTCAAATGCCTGGCTGGTGATGTTGTGGAATCAGCTACCTGCATTAGCCTCATGTTGCTGGAAAGCAGGCTAAAGTTGAGTGATGAGGACTTTGGTAGTTGGATAGCATGAGATCTGAAAACTAAATAGGCTAATGGTCCCAAATATCCTGATTCTGCTGTATGGCAACAAAATTTTCCATATAATATAAATGTTATTTGCATGAGGCGTGGTGTCACGTGGTCTATAGTTTATATTCCTTTTCTTCTTAAAGATGGTTGTATGTTCTTTGTTCTGTTCTTCCAGTGTATGTCCCTCCAATTATGTTAGAAAATGTTTTAATTCATCCACTCAAATAGGGGTGGGTTTTTTGGGTTTTTTCTTGCTGGCAAAAAACTCTCTTCTGTCTCTTTTGTGAGACAGACAAAAAACTTTTGAAAAGACTGTTAATCAGTAATAATTGTGTTGCTGGGATGGCAGCGTTAGTGTTGCTATGCTTTCCTCAATGTTGTTGCAATGTAATCGTTGTGTTCATTCCAGCCAAATATCACTTTGTCTTATAGCATTGATTTGGTGACACTGCTTCAAAAGCCAGTGACATCTACTCAAGAGACAGAAGGCAGCTCCTTTGAGGCTCCCCAGCAGCAGACCTTTGGCCAAGCCTTAGTATTCACAAATTCTCAGCACAACACCCAGATGGCATCAGGAACTGGCAGCTCCAGTGCTGTAAACTCTTACTCTCCTCAAAGTCTGGTAAAATTATCTTATGCTTTCTAAATATTACATTTTCTAGATATTGGTCATGAGTAAATATTTCAGGTTCAAGAACTTTTCCAGTGCAGGTCATTTCATGGGTTGTTTTAATATTTGTAAAATCAGGGTGGAAAATGAAGAATTTTATTCCTTCCTTTCCCTACCCCACCCCATCCCTACCCCCAAAAAAGGATTACCTTTTTTCATTTGCTCAATAGGTGTTTCTAGGTTTACATGAATTGGTTGTATTAATTTTTTATTAGAGATCAGATGTGTTTATTGCTTGCTGATGTAGGATAAAATAACTTGTTTATAGTTAAGAGTTCTAGGCCAGAAAATGTTGTTATTTCCAAGCACATACTTGACTGCTTTTTATGGAAGCATGCCTATTTCTTAGTCAGTTTTGAGAGTGTGAGATGAGGCATTTATTCTCTGAAAATTGGTCCAAGTATTAGTAAATCTGTGTTATTTTAAGGTGCATGGTTTCAGGTAAATTAGTGTTGTTGCGATTACAGTGGTGGAAGTTTTTATTGGCCATTTGTTAGTAATCTAGGTCTGAAGAGATTTTAGTTGCTGCCAGATAGCAGCTGTAGGCATTGACCCTGTGTTCAATTATTAGTTAAAAAATTAACTCCACTCCTTCCCCACTTCATTTTTTTTCTGTTGGTAGTCGGCAGTTCTTTGCTCTGGCTTTGGAGAACTCAGATCCTCTAAATTGGCAAACTCTACTGGGTCCCAAATCTTGGACCAATTGAAATCACCGGGATTGGGTCAGTTTGCCTCTCAACAAACCAATAGTAGTTCTGCCACGACTAGCACAGTTGCTGCGTCATCCTGGGATCTAAAACCACCTATTACTCAGTCCTCAGTCCTCAGTCAGTTTGGTAAGTGCTGTGACATAGCTTTTTCTCTCTTTCTCTTTCTATTAGCCAGTAAGATATCTTAATGGCAATTTAAAATGGCCTTAATGAAAGACTTCTTCTAAAAAATGTAATCCTAGTAATAGTTACTTACAACATTGTAAGAGTGGCACTTAACTTGCTGGTAATAGACATCCTAAGTATATCTTAAATTAAGTTTTGTTAGACTTAAGCCTATCCATAAATGTCATTACATCTTTAAAGTTATTGAAACTTCCTTGTAATGACATCTTTGATTTAGGTGCTTGAATATTTATGTGGAATTTTGTTGTGACTGTTTTTCAACAAATGCTGGAAAAGACTTAATTGTACCCATGCTGCTTTTAGTTGAGTGTAAAGTTGTGTATTGCATTTTCTTACTTTTTTCCAACATTTTCTCTCCTAATCATTACATGAATTTTGAATGAGTACTATGTAATTTCTTCATAATGCATATCATGTCTCAGTATTCTTTCCCTAGTGTGCTGTGAATGATTCATGTTACTCGTTTTGTATATTTATAATTGTATGAATTTTTCATGTAATTGAGTAAAATTAGTAGAAACAGTGAAAATGACAGAAATTTTGTTTCTGCAGTGTCTATCCTAACAGTATTCTCACTGTGAAGAGGATAGCTCTTGTATCTTTCATGTGTAGGTGTATATGTTTATGTGTAGATAACCAGTCATTGGTAGCAATTACTATCTTTGACACGCAGTAATTCTTAAGCAAAAAACGTTTATGTACATTTTAAGTTGCTTTCCAATGAGCTTTGCTAGCTGAATAAAAAAAACTTCACACTAGAAATGCTGTAGATCTCTATGGTTGTTGACCAGTGCTTTGGGTCACTTTATGGCTTTCAGCATCTGAAAAATGTGAAAGGGGAAGACTTGGGGAAAAAACCTGTCCATGTCCAACAACTCTTTGACTCCTAGCTATTATCAGATGGTAGAAGACTTTCTATGTTTTTTTTTAATGTTCTCCTTTGTAGGGATAGGGAATCCTAACTCATAATACCTCTAAATTGCAACTGTTTAACCCTTGGTAGTAATCACATTTTGCCAGCATAGTTAATTGCAGTGAAACTTGAAGTGTTTAATTAAAATAATCCATAACAGTTTGTGAGGACTTGTATGTGATAATATTGTGACTGTGTAGACAGGTTTGTTCTCATATTTTTGGAGAAAGCTAAATAATGCTTGGCCACAGCTGTTTATTTAAAGTAGAAGGCATCAAGTGCTGTCTGTGTTATTGTTACAGTGATAATGCTCAGTGTGAAACTCATGTAATGTCTGAAAAGACTTGCACATGCTATAAAATCATAACTGTTAAGTGCCACACAGATTCTTCCATAAAGAGTAGAACTGAAAGGCAGAGTTCAATGCTTTAATTTTGGTATTTCTTTTTCCCGACACTGACCAGACTTTAAATCCCAGCCTGAGCCATCCCCAGTTCTGAGCCAGCTGACCCAGCGACAGCAACAACAATTGCAGGTGGTTCCTGTTCCTCCTCCTGGGCTGGAGTCATCCTCCTCCCAGGTAAAACTCCGAGAGCCATCACCAGTAGACACCTCTACAGCTGTTAGCAAAATGTTACAGCTCCCCAGTATATCTATGGATAACCAGGCAGTGACTGTTCATCAAACCCAGCAGAAACAGATAAAACCACCAAAACGGAGGATAACTCCAGCATCCAAGGTAGGTAATTGAGTAGTGCCTTGTCCTTAGTAAACGTAAAAACAAAAAAAACCCTTATATCAGCAATAGTGTGGCCAGCTGAACCAGGGCAGTGACTGTTCACCTGTACAGGGCAGTGATGAGGCTGCACCTCAAATCCTGTGTCCGGTTCTGGGCCCCTCACACAAGAAAGACCTTGATGGGCTGGAGCGTGTCCAGAGAAGGACAATGGAGATGGGAAGAGTCTAGAATTCAAGTCCAATGAGGACCGGCTGAGGGAGCTGGAGGAGGTTCAGCCTGGATAAAAGGGGGCTCTGGGGGGATCTGATCACTCTCTAGAAAGGAGAGTGTAGCCGGGTGCAGGTCAGTCTCTTCTCCCGGGTAACAAGTGACAGAACAAGAGGAAACAGCCTCAAGTTACACTAGGGGAGGTTTAGATTGGATATTAAGAAAAATGTAATTACTGAAGGGGTTGTCAATCAGTGGGGCAGGCTGCCCAGGGGAGTGGTGGAATCACCATCCCTGGAACTGTTTAAAAGATGTGAAGATGTGGTGCTTAAGGACATGGTTTAGGACTTGGCAGTGCTGAGTTTAATGGTTGGGCTTGATCTTAACAGTCTTTTCCAACCTACACGATTCTATTTGGTATTTATTATATATGAATTGCTAGGGAGAAGGAGAGCAAAGACCTTGGTATATTTATTGTTTATAAAGCAGGAACGCATAAACTGGATAGTTAGTAGGTCCAAAATACAGAGATGAGGTCTTTTGGAAGCACAGATTGGGGCAGAATCAGTGAATTGATTTCATGTTTCAGGGATGCAGTTAATTTATGTGATACAAACTGTTGTCCCAGTTCTAGTTAGCAGCATAGTCTGAGGCAGTAGCTGAAGACTGTAGTTAAAGAGGAGAGGGTGTCAGTTACTGGTGTATTTAATGCAGATACACATGCAAAGGAATTATGGCCTTTTTTCTTCCTTTAAGATTCCTGCCTCTGCAGTGGAGATGCCTGGATCAGCAGACATGACAGGGTTAAATGTTCAGTTTGGAGCTCTTGAGTTTGGATCAGAGCCTACACTCCCAGAGTTTGGATCAACTTCAAGCAGTGAAAATACCAGCCAGGCAACCAACAATAGCTTATACTCAAAATCTGTAAAGTATGTGTGAGTTGCCCTCCTGCATTCTGTGTGTTCTTGAAGGGGGTCAAGTTTGTGCCAAAAGCATCAAGACACAGTTACAGTGTAATGGGAGGGGAAAATATGGTGACTTGTTTTCTATGGATTGTATCTTAAATGATAAATTCCTTCTCTAGTGGTAATCAAAATCTCCCTGGATGGGTGATGCAAAGCTGGAGATGACATGAATATTAATAACCTTATAATAAGCTACCCTTTATAGAATTTTTTTTTTTATGTTTAATTGCCCCGATTTTCAAGTTTTGGGGGAAATTTGTTCCTCACAGCCCACATTTTTCTCCCTCTGATCCAGGAGAGTTGACCTTTGTACCATATATGTGCATTAGTAGATTGGCACCAGGTTACAGATCTGATGCGCTCCTATGGAATGAGAAGAACTAGGCTTTCTACATGGAGAAGCTCTTACTGAAATGATAAAATAGCCAATGATAACTGCCAACGTACCAGTAAACCATTTTTTATTCCTTAGTCGTTCAGAAATTGGCATCAGTAAAAAGCTTCCTGAAGTTAATTCAGAAATATTAGTAAAAATGAGCTTGCACATTAATTTCTACTTTTATACATAATATTTAAATTATTTGGTAGTAAAATATTCCTGCATGTTTTAAAGTATTTTTTTCCTCTTATATTTAATTCTGTAACATTAGAATTCTACTGGAAAAAGAGACTGTGTGTTACTCATCATATACCAGACTTTATCAATCTGCTTGTTTAAAAAAGAAATATTATGATCATTAATTTATCCTTGGAAAAGGTGGAAATAACATGACTGAAAAGTTAAAGTGTAAGCTGTTGTCTTGATTGGGCTGGAACAAGGAACTTGAATGGCGCTTAGTGCAGCTGACATTTTGAAGCAGTGATCAGTAGGCACCAAAGCAATATTATAATTTTTTTTTTTGCATTCTTAGATTTTCTGATATAAATGGTGTAAATTTTCCTGCATGTTTAAGGTAGTTCTAGATAACTGTATTGGAACTGATATTTTCATGAAGTATTTGAAATACTTACCAGGATGATAATTCTTTTTTTTTCCAGTGATCCTTTGAATACCTCTTTGCCAATATCCAATACAGTACAGGACTCTACCTACACAACCTCTGCCATCAGCTCTTCCAGTCTGACCTGCTCATCCCAGAGCACTAGCCCAGTAACCACTTCCTCCTATGACCAGACTTCTGTGCATAGTAGGATAGCGTACCAAAGCTCCATGGCTCCGTCTGAACCAACCCCTGTTGCAGTTACGGTGAGTCCATTTCAGAAATAAGACCTTGAAAAAGGGGAAATATTCTTACCTGTGTTAGGTTTGTATTACCCTCATATGTTAATATTTTAACCAAGCCAAGTGGTACTTTTGATTTCCAAACCGACCCTCTTATTTTCACTTTTCCTGGTGTGTAGTCATTTTTGGTGATAATGTATTTGGGATATAAGAGCCTCTGATTTTGTGGGTTTTGACATCTTAAATTGTTTTTTAACCTTCTTTTTAGTAACTAATAAAATTCTGCTACAACTTCCTTCCCTGAAGCTTAGCTTTTAAAAAAGGAACAGTCTCTGTATGGAAATACTAGTCATGGTATCTTGCCATAACTTGACAGTTTCTATACAAAGGTATATTATTTATTAAATTTATATGACACCTAGCAAATGGATCCCAAACTTTTTTTGGCCTCTCCAGCATTACTCTTTTGTTATGTTTAAACACCAGTGGGAATTAGTTTCATGTGTTATTTTAATAAGCATAGGGAGAGGTCTAATATAGGACAGAGAGAATATCTCTTGCGAGATTCAAAAATACCTCTCTTTGTGTATGGAATGTAGGTTTGTTTTAAGAGAACTTAGTTTATTAAATGTTTTAGGAACTTGTGAGAGTTTGTAAGTTTATTTACTTCTGGCCTTTGTTATGTGTTGGCTCAGTCACACTTGTCTTCTGCACTAGCTCGTATGTACTGGTGAGGATCAAGCATAGACTATCCACTTCTGTACTCCAGCGTTATCCAAAAAACACCTGGTGCTTCTCAAGTCTTATCTTTCAATGGAAAAAAATTGGCGTCTCTGTGTAACTTGGATAGTTAAAATTGTGAGTTACATTAGATCAAAAGCACAACCATTTCCTATATGTTAATGCAATTCTTTCTTTCATATCGGTGTGAACCTGAAGTTTATGTTATATACAGTACATGGGAAGGTTTGCTGCTGATGGGTGTATTACGGGCAGTGTATGGGATTCTCTATGTTCAGGACACCTTGCACTTGAGACAACTTTATTATGTGGTATTTTTAAAGGCAGTAAAAATTTAATTTTCTGCCTTGTCTTTCAACTTAGTATGAATATAGAATTTTGCATGAAGCATGTTCGATGTGTGATTCAGTCTGAACATTCAATATACCTCTAAGATGATTTATTCATTAATTTCTTCTTTGTTTACAGAACGGGCACAGTGGTGTTAGAACACAGGCAACACTTGACAGTAAGTTCACAAAGCTTGGTTGAGCACAGGACTTTCTGATCTTTCCTTGCTACCTGCTGTGCACACAACCGTAGCAGGGACATTGGGTTTAAGGTTTTGTATTGTTCTCCATGACTAATTTATGGCTGACCCATTTGACTTTATTTGTACTTGCACAGGATATAGCTTGCTTCTTGATTAAAATTGAAGTATGAAAGCAGCTCTATTAAATTTACAAGCCTAAACAGCCTTAGAATTGAGAAACTGCTTTGCTGCTGCTTTTCCTTTTGACTTCACTTACCAGAAATTATTTAATATAAAATAAAAACACAAAATGAAAAATTAATGTGACATTTCTTAGCAGTTCTTCCAGTTCTCAGTTGGGAAGCTGTAAATAGCATTTAGCTGTAATAAAACAAAATCGCATTCTTTGAATGCAAACACCTCACACTAGGTATAGTTCTACCTGTGCCTTCTTAGAAGCCTGTGGGGAGTAAGGGTGACAGACACATTCCCTCTGCTGGGTATCTGGATACCTTGCAAACAGAACCTCAGTACTGCCTCTGGTATAGGTGTGAGTTTCTTTATCTCAGCCTGTTTCCAATGTCGTATGGATCTGAAGCACCCCTACAGCTTTCTACCAGGAGTTAAAATAATTAAAGTCTAGTATTCACTCTTCTGATCTTTGTGCTGCTCTGTGGAAGTTTTCAAGGACAGCTGTGTGAATTAGTATCTTTTGGAATTCCAACACCTCAATTTTAGGTCTAACCTCCTCTTAAACATCTCTTCAGGTAGGTCATTAGTGGGATAGTGTTTTCTTAGTGCCAAGTTGAATTTAAAGAAGCAGGAGGAGTGTATATGCTCAAAGAGTTATAATGTGAAAGATTTTCATATATGAAGACAACTTTTCAAGATGAAAACTTTCTTACTGTCATGTACAGAATTAATAAGCAATTTATGAAATTCACTGCAGGACCTTCTCCTTTTGCTATAGAAAACAAAGATCTGAGAATTCCTATTAATTTTGGAATTATTCTGTAATGACTTTGCTAGTCTCTTTTCCTATGCCAGTTCTCCTTTGAGACTATTTCTGTTTTCTTCTTCCATTGGGTCTGTTTTATGCATCCAAATGATTTTGAATTTGTCTTAACTTTTTAAAGTACTCTTTCCATTCTGAATGTGCTTTAATGTTCTTTATTGTTCATCTCTCATCTTTGCTGTTCTTCTCCTTTAATATCCAGATCTCGTGCATCCTAAGCCCTTAGTTCAGAGCATGGCTGATGTGTTATACTTCAGACCATCCTCATCCTACTTGTCTCCTGGTTTTCTTGGTCTTGCACATTGTGTTGAGGCATCCTGTGAGGGGTCTTAAGATGGTGATTCAGTCCCTTGTATTGAGGACATCTACTTGAAGAAGGGAATCCTGCTCTAAATATATTGAGAGTTTTAAATGTTATTTACTCCTTTTTTATGTGACTATTGCCAGGAGTTATCAGGTGATATAGTTGCTGCCTTCATAACCGTGTTTGCCACTTGGATTTCCTTCTCTGCCATACTTACTGCCAAGGCCAAGACGTCTTGATTACTGTTTGCATTGTAACAGAACAACCTGACTTGGGTCATTTAGCTCGGTAATCAAACCAACGAAGTGAACAAACCCTGAACAATGCTTCTTCAAATAATGTTTGTTCACACTCCAGGCTGTATTTGCTTTTTGTTTGGTGACCAGTCTAAAAATGCTGTCACATAAATTGCAAGTTAGTGATTATCCAGTGGGTAGTACACTCTGGTGTGGTGTGGAAGCATGGGCCAGCAGGGCTCAACTCTTCTCTGAGTTTTATTGGTGAGTGAGCGTCTCTAATTCTTTATATTATTTTTGCAGAAGAGATAAGTGAACCAGCTGGGACTCATGTTGGGCAGTAGAATTGTTAAGCATCTTATTACGATATGATGATCCTCTAAAACAGGTTTTATTCTGTGTATTCTAAAAAGTATAAGATTAAACCTAACACTTTTTATTATCTAGGTCAAATAAAGTGAGTCAATATTTGACAATCCCTTAGCCGTTAAAAATGTTTAGTGCTGTGCTCAATTGTGGCCTTTCATTGTAGTTTCTTTTATTCTACTGAAGTACACTTTTGACTGATTATGCCAAACTGATAAGTTATATGTACCCTTGTACTCCAACAATCTGTCTTGATTCCCAAAGTTGCTGTGTAGGTTGTAATGAAGAAACAGAGCTATAGGTAAAAGAAGATTTGTATAGTGCCTTGAAAAGGCACAAATGACTTGTGTTTGCCGAACCAAAAGCAAGGAGAATCTTAAAATTACTTACGAGCAAAAGCTAGAAATCCAGATAGTGGTAGGTGAAGTGCAGAAGACTGTAGTTTGCTACATGTGTAGCAGTGAAAATTGTAAATCTATTGCTAGTAAAGAGCTTAAAGGGAAAATGTGCTAATTCAGTTCTGTTTGAATTTTCCTTAATAGCAAATTGCTTATATGGTTGCCAGTTCTTAATGGTCAGATTTTTTTAAACTGAGGGGAGAATGTACTGTATTCCTGAATCCAAGCTGGGATGTCTAGTAGGGTGGGATTTTTCTTTGAATGCCTTTTTCTAATTTGTTGCAGCTAATTCATCAGTTCCAGCACCTAAGACAGAGCCTTCTCCCTCACTACCTTCTGCTGGTTCTCTGTCCAGCGTGGTGTCCACCACGGCCTCGCTTCTGCCTTCAGCATCGCAGCACGTGGCAGCATTGCCCAGCTTGCCTCAGTCCAGTGATCTGGCCAGCAGCTCACTCTCCCAGTTAAGCAGGTACAGTAGGAGTTGCGAAACAGAGGGGCTTGATTTTGGGAAAAGAACATGCGTAAGGGTGATCCCTTAGGGGGCTGTCAGGCACCAGGTCCCCTTTTTCTGACATGAACTAGAATTAGGAGAGGGATTCGAAAGAGAACCGAATGTTTCTGGTTGCCAAGTGTAATGTCTGTGCTGCCTCCTAATGGCAGAGTATCTGCTGCCCTCAAGCTTTCATGGTACATATACAACTTCGTGTTTCGATTCCCCCAGTTTATTTTTCCTACTTTGTGCCTGAAGTTTGTTCAGTGTCATATGTTTGAAGGCATTCCTTAACAGTTTACTTCATGGCCAATTTTGAAATAGTGTAGTCTCATATTTATATTTCTTAAAATTCAACCCCAGAAATAATTTCAGAGGGAAAATATGTGTGTTTTCTTTTTCTAAGATATTTACTTAATATTCTTTGAAATACAAGATTGATGTTTCTGGAAGTGCATCTAGCACAATTCAGCTCATTTGCAATGCCTGTCTGATTGTCTGAATGCCTGTTACTTGAGCTTCATCCTCAGTCAGGTGACATCTTGAAGTTGTATTGAGTTATATTTTTGATATGCACCTTTGTACAGTATTTGTTAATATAAGAAGCTAATTTGGTGGGGTATCAGGGGCTTTCTTCCTGTTTCATAGCTAGGACATAGTTTACTTTCTTAAAATACTGTAGTATTTTTTGTTGAATAAAATAGTAAATATGTCAAACAAGAATTACTCCATTGACTTTAGAAGCATCTCCCCACGTTGATTTGTTGAAAAGCTGTATACTTTAATAGAAATTTCAGTTGGGGGTTGATGCTGTTGGACAGATAGCAAGTTTCAGCCATTGTCATGATGCCTGAATTCCAAATTTGTCAGACTTGGTAGTGCTGGTGGCTCTTGTTGCTGTCTCTACCAAAGGTCAGATGGTGAATTAAGGCTTATTGGAAGAGCTGAGGAGAATGGGGGAGGGAGTGGTTTAAAACTCTCGTTGGACTAAACTACTTTTCCACTTGCTGCCTAAAGTGGTGGTGTTGTAATTCCTGCAGATGGGGGGCAGTTTTAAGGAATCAGAGTTAATCTCTGAAACTGCTGAGATTTATTCCGGTCCCACACCTTGAGCTACCAGAAGTGTTTGCCTTTAAATTAGGTCATATAGCCTTCAGCTTTGGTATGAAAACTGCTGTGTTTTCTTGTGGCTATATCCAGAGAGAGCACTTCTTAAATTTTATTGGTAGACTCTCTCCTGCTTCTTCTTTAATAAGTAAGGGCTTTTTTGAGCACCAAACTATACACGTATTTTATATCTTCATTTTGTTTACCTTCATTTAGTGTTCATTTATTGCATACTGTATACAGTACTGCATACAATAAGTTATGTTCTTTACCTCGAATACAAGGTATAACTTGTCAGTGTAAATGTTTAAGAACCAGATTAAGTCACCTTTCAGAGAGACATCTAAAGATCTCTGGATGATTTATGGGGCAAATACCCTGCAGTTCTAATTGGTTGAGTTAACATTATACAGCTTAAAATGGAAGAAATACTATAGTCAAACCAAAGCACAGCCTCACTTAAAACCTGTCCCCCATGACACACAACAGCAGGAAAAGAACAAGAAACAGGGCTTGTGTTTGCTTGAACCTTTTTTTGATTTTGGACTTTGTGTCACAGTCATTGCTACGGTAAATTGAAAAATACAAATGAGTGGTGCTTTAGATGTTTCTTGTTAGTAGTAGTGACTTTGTACTGTAATTTTTTCTTTAAAAGATAGTGGGATACTAATTTAAGGGAAAAATGCCTGTAGAGGTGTCTGTATATCTACACACACTTATTCATGCCTCTATGTGTATGTACACACACACCCTTACAGATAATTTTTTCTTTAACTACTCTATGTATGTAAAATAGTTTAAATAGTTAAAAAAATTAGTTCTAGGGAAAATTAATTTTATTAATTCTTTACAATTTCCTTCTAGCTCCCTTTCCAATCATCAGAGCAGCCTCTCCCCTGCCTCAGTGTTGTCTTCAAACACATCACATGTGGTAAGTCCTATTTGTTTTTCAACAGATGCTTGGCATATAGTCAGTTCATCCAATAATTAAGACCCTCTCTTAAAGTTTGGTGTGTCACAGTACCCCAAGAACCAAAACAAGAGCCTTACCTCAGGGAAGAAGGACTGTCAGCCCTCTAGTGGGAAGAAAAATGTTTACCACTTGTGATTTGTACTAGATCTGGAACAGCTATGACAGAAACTTGCTAGTCACACAGCTGCAGGCGAAATTGTCAAGCCAGCAAGAGGGACTGAAATAAAAAAAAAAAAAGAAAGAAAAAAACGCAAACCAAAACCAGACTTCAAAGTGGTGATCTGCAATGTTCTAAAATGTGGACTGTTAGCAGCCAGTCTGTGCTGGAGAGGTTAGGTGACAAAGTGCAGGTGGATGGAATGATACATGTTATGATTGAGTGACTGTAGTGTAATTTTGTGATGGTATAGCAGTTTGAATTTAGCCCTTAGATAATAGTTTTCTTTAAATCACAAAAAATCACAAGCATGCAACTTAGTTGCTTGCTTGCTAGATAATGCATATCTTTTGCATGTGCTGCTGTTACTTAAAAGTTTTCGGTTTTTTTATTTTTCCTTTTTTTCCCAGCACCTTCCGCTGTGGTTTATTTGCTCTGTGATCCTCATTCTTTTTGTCTCCTTTCTAGCACACTAGTATGGAGAACACAACTTCGCTCCAGCCCTCAACAACCTTTTCAACTGCTTCAACCTCAGCCACTAGCACCACCTCCTCGGTTGTCAGCATGGCAAGCAGTATGAACACTACAAACAGCCTTGGCCTGAGCGTTACCAGTGTGTCTATACCAGCTGCTACCACACGGGCAGCTCCCTTAGTGTCTTCAGGTTGGCAATATTGACAGATCACCTGGATAGACAGAGGATTTCAATCAGCAGGGCTGTCAGTTGAGCATCTCATCAGCCATAACTACACTAAGAAGTCCACACGCTTGGCTAGCATTTCCAGCATGCTGTATTTGCTGGCTTATGAAATAAAGTTGCCTGGTTTTGTGTACTTGAAATATTTGTTAGGATGTTATGTGGCATTTATATAGCACATTCTGTCCCCGAAGAGCTTTATAAATATACACTAGAGCAGTTCTGACTTGGGAAAATTCACCCAGTTTGTATTCCACATTGTGATCTGCTCCTGACTATGAGTTCACGTTAGCTTTAATTTCAGTCTTCTCTGTGACTTGAATTCATTTGGCAGTATCAGAATATACTGCAATGTCCTCCTTATCATATGTCACATCTCTACTGCCACTTCTGCAGAAAGGAAAAATGTCTGGTTCATTCCGCAGCACACAGCACTTCAGAAAGAGGGTGCATACAGGAAGAGGGCTGTGAGGCTTCTTGCACTGAAGTGGAAGTGATGCTAAATTCTCTTTCTTCTCTGATAAACCTGAACTGCTAAAAGGAGATCCTGTAGAGAGAAGTGAGTGATGTAATACCAAGGACCAGAAGGATTTCTCATTTCTGTAGCTTGTAAATGAAGTGTCTGATGACTGACTGAAGTGTATTGTTCTTTTACGGTTCTGCTTCCTAGCACTGCTTCATGAAGGCAGCTGAAACCATTTCAGTCTTCTCTTTGCTATTCCTAGCTGTAGTAAGTCACCCACAGAAAGTATGCTGGCAACATTTCGTGCTTTTCAGTCTATTGCTGGTGATAAGGAGAATGTGTTGACAGAGCAGAAAATGAAAGGAAAGAATTTGCTCTCTCAGATTGAAAATGATGTCTAAATTTGCCCTCAGCGAAGGACTGAGGAAAGAAGAAATTTCTGTGATTCTTATAATCCTCTTGGACAAAGTAAATTACAAAATCAGGGTATTCTCTGATAGGACTGTTTCCAGTCTTAAGTAGCCCGTGCTTTCCCTCCCTTGACACATGGTTAAACTCTTCAGGCTATTTTTTGACTATTCACCAAACAGTGCAAAATCTACTCTTTATAAGCTAAGACAGTGCAGCTGCCAGAACATGTGAGCTATCTTGTCTCAGTGCTGAAGCCTTTTATTTTCTAAAGGCTTGTTAAAGTGTCTGTATTTTGATTCTACAGGCAAAGCTCCCCCAAACCTGCCCCAAGGTGTACCACCCTTGTTGCATAACCAGTATATTGTGGGACCTGGAGGACTTCTGCCTGCCTACCCAGTAAGCAGTTTCATTGTTTCTGTCATTGATTTTTTAGCTCTTGGCGCAAGTGGGCCCTCCAGACCTGCTACTGTCTATGCCAAGGCATTTCTGGTGGCATGTGTCACACCTAGAATTCTTGTTCCAAATGCTAAAGAGTATATGAAATATATTCGGTAGGGGCTTACTGTTGATTGTAAACTGCAGAGCTGTTGGTACAGATGTGATCTGGCTGCTGGTGAAGCTAAACATGGGCATTGCCATGATTTTCAGTGTTACCAGGTGTTAGGCCCTTTGAATATATCTAGTCTCCTTTAGGTTTGTGTTACTGGTATAGATTTGCTGTAGTAATGATTGAAACGTGTCATGTGGCCTGCCTGTCGTGCTTTGAAAGACTGCACATACTTTTTGATGTCTGACCAGGATCAATGCATTTTTAGTTATCTGTTTTTTGAATCAGAAGCTTCATTTAAGTAATTTTTCTGTATCAAACTGAATGTGAGGAGATACCATAAGTTGCTTTGTGGTCTAGTCATCGAATCTTAAATCTTATTGCTCTATGAAGCAATGAATACAGCAGAGAGGACTGTGGTTCTTCCTCCCAAATCTGAATGCCCTGTAGATTTTTCTACATTCCTACAAGTTCAGGAATGATGCATCTGTGAAAACTGTATTGAAGATGGAACAGTCAGACTCTCCTCAGAGGATGTTGTCACCAGGAAACAACATCAGAGGGACAAACCTTTTTAACCTTAGTTCTACTGTCCTTAAAATGCTACGGTGCCTCTTGATAGCACAATGCAACATACAGCTGTACACCTTTAATATAGAAGGGGCTTAAGTCAAACTCTGTTCAAAGCCCCAAGTTGATCAGGATCAGAAAAAAGTGTTATAATGATGTTGTATTTTTATCTGTCTTCAAGCAGATTTATGGTTATGATGATCTCCAGATGCTTCAATCCAGACTGCCAATGGTAAGTAAATGACTTGGTTTATTTAATTTGAAACAAGTTGTCTTCAGTGTTGATCATTTGTGTCACGTAAATCGATTCATTTAGTGGTGGTGAAGAACTTTTCCTTAGGTTCGATATTCTGGGTTTTTAATATCTATTTTTAAATTTGCACCGTGGTGGTGTAAATTGATATAGAGCAACTGTTGCATCGTGCATTTGTCCCAGAAAATCTGTCAGTAGAAGCAAGCACTGTGCTCCTGAGTGGAGAAACTTCTAATTGTTGTAGCAACATTATGACATTTTGTCAAATCTAGTTGAAGTCTGAGCATGAATGTTTTCTTTTTTCAAGAGGTAAGGTTGGACAGCAGGTACACAAGTTGGTAGCCAGTAGGTGTATCTGACAGGTTTTGGAGGTGCTCGTAGGTGGAGGTCTTTGCGTATGCGCCGTGGCAACAAATGCAGGGGAGCTGCAGGAGGGAGAGTGTGCAAAGTTCTCTTTTTTACCTGGATCCAGAATGCAAACAGCATGTGAGACTGGCTGAGCTCCCAGATGCATTCAAAAAGAGCCTCAGTCTAGATTGCAAAATGGTAAAGAATTTTTGTTTCAGAAATGTAGGTTAAGGAATTTGGAGAAAAAGTTTGGTAGTATATAACTGAGAACAGTTACGTGGTAGAGTGATGCAGTGTATCTGTAGAGGCAGAAACGGAGCAATGAGCAGTGATCTGACAAGACTGGATGAATGCCATAATTTAAGGTCCAAATAAGTACCAGATCTTCCATGTAGAGCTTGGGGCAGCCAGAGTCAGATAGTTAAAAGTGAGTACAGGGATGACTCAAACAAAGTCCTGTCAGACTGCAGACCCTGAATTAAAAAAAAAAAGTTGAGCACATGAAGGAAGACTTTTAAATACATGAAAAAGTAATGATATTTGAAGAATTGGCAACTGAAATGCATGGAATTATTTTCATGGAAACAAAACGCAAAATATTTGAAGTTGCAGGGCCAGGAGACACCTGGTGTAATGTGTTAGCACTGGCTGGATGCCTCACACCCACCAGGCTGCACTATTGCTTCCCTCCTCATCTGGTCAAGGGAGAAAAAATTATCTGGAAAGGCTTGTGACATGAGATAATGACATGGAGAGATCACTTGCTGGTTAACATAATGGGCAAAACAGACTGGACCGGGGGAAATTAGCAATCAAATCAGAGTAGGGCAGTGAGTAGATCATGAAATAAAACCAAACCTAAAAAACACCTTCTTCTCAACCCTCATGTTTTCCTGGACCCAGTTTCACTCATGATTTTCTCTAACTTCATCTCTCAGGTGGCATAGGAGAATGGGGAGTAGGGCTGCGGTCAGTTCATCACACATCTATGCCGCTCCTTCCTTCTCACACTCTTCACCTGCTCCCATTTGTGTTTCCTAGCACAGGAGACAGTCATCCAAAGGTTCTCCCATATGAGTCCTAAAATGGTTTATTTTGGAAGGGATCATGGAGGTAACCTCATTGCAACACCTCTGCCATGGCAAGGGAAGCCTTCCACTGGACCAGGTTGCACAAAGTCCCATCCATCCTGGCCTTGAATACATCCAGCGATGTGGTAACCTTGCTACCTCTGGAAACCCTGTGCCAGTGCCTCACAACCTGCACAGTAAAGAATTTCTTCCTAATGCCAGATCTAAACATACTCTCTTTTAGTTAAAGACATTCCTCCTTGTCCTGTCACTACATTTTCATTTAAAAAGTCCCTCCCTTGGATCCATGTCCTGTTGCTCCAGAAAGTTTTCAAACTTCTGTTTATAAGCTCTGTTGAAGTATTGAAAGATGTCTTGTATTGTATTGTAAGGTCTGCCCAGAGCCTTCTCATCTCCAGGTTGAAGAACCCCAACTCCATCAGCCTGTCCTCACAGCAGAGGTACTCTGATGCTCTGATTGTGCTTCTGTGCCTCCTGTGGACCTTCTCCAATAGGTCCACGCCTTCCCCAGGCTGAGGCCTTTCAATCCAATCATTAGTCAGTGCGAAACCGGATGTGAGGTTGAAACTAGTGCAGAAACAAGAGCCCAAGACCTAGTTGTGGTGATGGAGGCTAAAACCTAGCGTTGTTTCTCCAAAGAGGTTGGTGTATGATCCTCCTTGGGCAGGTGGCAG
>WBMZ01016746.1:0-46136 GCA_013400975.1 Atrichornis clamosus | reverse complement strand
GGCTCCCCGGCCCAGCCCTGCGCCTTGGTTTCTCGGGGCACGGAGCCGGGAGCTGCTTTTGCCTGCGTGCCGCTGCTCTCACCGGGGCGAGCGAGCGGACTCTGAGCTCCACGGGTTCAAGGAAACTTTCAAACAACTTCCTCCGGGAAGGGAGCCCGGCTCAGCCCGCATTGCGGGATGATTGCGGGAGTATCCCATGAGCCCCGTGCCGCGGCACTGTGCGACTCCGCACAGGGGCTGGACTGTGTCACCTCTTAAGCCTCTGGGCACTCACCAAACGTTAAAAGCAAACAGGAGGCGCGTCAAGGGCCTTTCTGAGCATTTTCCTCCCTTCCTCCCTATGTAAGGATGCTTGCTTACTGCACGGAACAGAGCACTGAAGGCCAGCTCGACACCTCCGCATCCCGAAGGGCTTTCCCTCAAGTAGATTTCAGAGCAGAAAAAAGGGCAGCCCGTGCTCCACTTTCGGGGTAGTGAAGCCCTGCGGGGAAAAGGAGGGTGACTCGGTCCGTCCCTCTTCCGACGATTATTCCCCAGCGCTTTCTCTCAGGCGAGCCGGAGGCTGGGGATGACTTCAGTGATTTAAAAGCATTCATGAGGGGACTGTGCAGAGGCGATTAGATCTCCTTATCGGGGGTTATCTACTAAGCGCTCTCCGCTTCGCTTAACGCGAAAAATACGAGACGAGCCGAAGGTTGGCCCGAGCCGTCGCCTCCGTAATGTGGGGAAAGAGGGAGAAGCGTGCTAGCGACGCCCGGGAAACTTCATTATTTTGTTTTCGTGAGTCGGCAATAGGAGCGACAGGGCAAAATACACCTGATGCTGCTAACTGGAGAGAGGACAGAATGAACGCATCGGCAGATAAAGAAGTCTGCCCGCCTTCTTTTGTTGTAGTACGAGCTCCGATACACGACTTTTTCCGCTTACTTGAATTCGTCCCCACTACCTCTGCTGGGGCTAGGAACAGATGCCTCCGGAATAAAAGCAGAGATGCGGGGTTTGGAAATCCACGGCTGATTCTGGCCGTGTATCCCAACCTTGAGCCTCTCAGACTTGCAGTGCGATGTTAAAGCGCACGTTGGCCCTGCATCTCCTCGTCTCCGCAGAGCTGGAGTGTTGCAAGTCTCCAAGCTCCGGCGTGGCAGGAGAGTGGCGTGTCCGGAGCCCCTCGCCTCTATTGTCTTCCTTGGAACCCAAGCCCGTGGGTGGGCAGAATTACTCGCCTCTGTGTCCCTATCCAGGGACTTTCTGGGAGAGCTTAAAGCAGGGCAATTATTGCCTCCATCCTGTTTCGGCCAAAGCGAGCGTGTTTTGCTGAGGGAGGGAATAAATCTGTGAGTTACCGAGCATCCCGTCATGTATCATTGCCCACAATTTGAGCACTTTGGGGTTAGCTAGAGGCAAAACTCCAGGTTCATGTGGAAATACCCCGGAGACAACGTGCGTAGGCAAGCGGGGGAGGCAACAGTGGCGGGTTGCAGTTCTCGCTCTTTTCAAACATCTCCACGGGGAAAAGTGAAGCAACCTCCATACAACGAAAACCAAGTTAGGAGGGGAAAAAACACAGGAAGCAATTAGTGAATGAGTTGGTACGTTTCGAGAGATGAAGCCTTGAGCGTCCGTGCTGTTCCGTGCAGGGTGCAGCATTAATTGCCATAGATAAATCTCGCTGCTCATTTTCGTTCTTCTCTCGGCAAAGCCTGGCGAGTCCCGCCGATCACCTCTCGTTTTCGTCGAGGGCTCCCTGTGCTGGAGCCCGCCGGCAGTGCCGAGGACGGGTCCTCGGCATCACTCCTGCGTCTCGGAGTAGCCGGTCTCTCTGCCTTGCGCCTGTGGTGCTCACCCCGAGCGGGGAGTCGGCTCCCGTCTTCTCCCGAGGTTCCAGGGATCAGCTCCGCCGAGTACCTTTTCAAGCTCTTATTTGAGGTGGCTGAGGCGCATCCATCATCGATTCTCGTAGTGCCTCGCAAACTCTCACCTGGCGTTGTTGTGTCCGAAATAGATTTTTTAAAGAAGCATTTGCCTCCCAAATATGGATATAATCTTCACGGGCTTTCTTTTTAATGATTTTTATTGAATCGATTCAGCAAAGCTCTTTGTCTTATAGTGCAATACAGAATGTGGCGTTGTACACATATGGTTTAGTTTTTTCCCCCTAATTCTTGCGAGCTGGGCAGCTTTGAGCCGGGAAAGGCGTATTTACACATATTTGACTCCTTGCACATTCGAATACACTGCAATGATACAGGATGGTTTGGGAGATCTGTTTGGGCAGAGAGATTAAACTAAGACTAGGGCAAATATACTTTGAAGCCGATTCCGAAGTAGTGAGTCTATCCTTAAGACAGAGCTAAAAATGCCCTGTACATTTTTTATTGCTGTTGCTGAAAATAGGCTAAACACCGAGCGATCAATTGCCATGGCAAACAGATCAAGAATAAGAGCTAAGATCACGTGTGGGAAAAAGTAATATATATATATATATAAAGAAGAGATAGAAGGAAGGTGCGTGTAGAGCGTCTTATAAGAGAGGATGCGTGCAGAGCCAGGAGTGCTGTGGGCGTGGGTCTGGTGTGCAGCGCGGGCGTACCCTGCAGGGGTGAAGGCAGAGGGCAAGCGAGGGGGGGAGTTGTCTGGCAGCCTGCCCTCAGCCATCCGCAGGTACGGCCTCCTCGGAGCCCTGATGGAGCCGGGGACTCCCCGCCTGGGGAGGTGGTTTTGGGAACCCCGCGGCCGACACAAATTCGCGCCGCCCTGTCCCTGGAAACTTGTCCTCTTTCCTGGCCCCGGGAAAGCAGCGGGGCTGCGAGAGCTCCCCGCGCCGCTCCCGAAGCTTATCTCAGCTTGGACCCTGCACCCCGGGGCTCGCCCTGTTCTCACGCCGCGTGTGTCGCTGTGTGAGTGTGTGTGTGACAGAGCGTCCTCTGTGTGTGTGTGGATGCGTTGTGCTGCCGTGCCCGTGCCTGGTTTCTGTTTGAAGGCATCTAGAAGTGTTGTCTCTGGTATCCACACGACCCGCTGGCAAAGCAGAGGGGGTGAGTATGAGCCCCTGGTTGTGACCCCTCTTTGTGCTGTGTCTGAGCTGCCAAGCTGTCTAGTCTGGAGTGTGATCTTTATATTCAGGTGAGAAGGAACAGTTTAATCCGAGTTCTCCTTCTTCCTTTCCGTGACAGGGAAGCATAGGTGCAATTTTATTTCGAGCAAAGCAGTGCCTGCAAAAGCGATGTATACTTCAATCCAAACAAATAAATTCAGGTGAACTCCACTCTTAGAACTGTGTCACCCCTTTTCAGGCTGAACTCAAGCTCCTTTTCTAACTTGCAAAATCTGTATTGGTCCCTGCCCGACAGTCTGTCCATCTATCTGTCCGTCTGTCTACCGTTGGGACTGGGCTTTCTGGGAGAGGCAACCCAAGTCAGACTTTGAGTCTGACCATTTGAGTGTATGTCCAGTCCTTTTCAGTTTGTTTTGGGTAAGTTTGCCCCCAACCCCCCCTCTCCCCCGAATTCGTTCTTATTTGAGTAATGAGAAAAATCTCCCTCCTGAGCGTCTGGGGCCCCCAAACCGAAACCCCCATCACAGTACTGAAAATTCAGAGGGTTTCTCTCAAGAAAATATATTTGTATTTACATACATGAACACAGACCCATAAAAAGCTCTCAAGTCGCGCCAGCGTGTAAACGAGGTGTCAACTCCGATTATATGAAAAGACATAACATTGATCTTCTAGGCACATTTGAAATAGGTTACTGTTTTATTGTTGGTTGGTTTGTTGTTTGGGATTTTTTTCTCTGGAAATAAACATGCGCTGATTTCTGAAATCGATTCCCTTCCCTTGTGTTTCCCCCTATTCTGTGATGTATCTGCCGTTGCAAACGGGAGATGAGCAATTTCGAAGTTTCGGATCAAGGTTAGAGGACCAGAAGAGTTAATGCCGCCAACCTAGTTCTGTTTCTAGACACACATGTTTTAGAATATGGCAATACGCTGAAGGAAAGGTGCTCTCCGAAAGGACGAGCCTCTCGGCGTTTAGCCGACAAACTGTGTAGGAGGGAAGCTGCAGCTGCGGAGATCCTGACCCTGAAAAGTTTGTTCCGTAGCCCTTTACAATGATTATTTGTAGGGAGTGCGCGAAGACTGGAGGGTCGAACTCTTATTGCAGTTCCGCACGGGTTTACGGCCGCAAGCCGTAGGGGACTGTGCTGTAAAGCTCCCAAGAGCGGTCATACACCAGGTCTTCACGCTTCATGTGGTGCCGCCGAGGTGTCTTCTCTCCAGCGAGGTTTTGGGGCTTGTGCGCCGTGACGGTCTCTCGGGGAGGGGGAAGTGTTTGCTAAACTTGTTTTCCAATGCCGACGTTAAAACGAAAAGGCGGCCTTTGAAGCGTCGCTTTTAAGCCTCACCGTGCAAACCTGGAAACCAATGCGCCGGGGATCGGTCGTGAAACCTAAAGAAGGAGTGGGGAGCCTGCAAATCTTTGCAGTCGCAAAGAGAATTAATCGCATAACACCGGCTAGACGGCGTCCGCCCGAGCCGTGCGTTTAGAAATCAAAAGAGGGAGTTAAAACCCGATGCGAAAACCAGAGAAGATGCAGCTACAATAAAAGCGAGTCAGTAAAGCCTACCCTGCATAGGTCGAGCCGCATGCCCAGTGTCAGGGCAGAGGGGGGAAGGTGTGACCCAGAGGTGTCACATCTGCCGGCGGGGCCTTCGCAGGGGTTCCCCCGGGCCGGCGGGGGAGGCGGCGTTCGAGGCCGCCGCCACGAAGCGAAACTGAGGATCACTCAGCTCCACCACGAGTGCAGTAGGCATTGGGAGGGGAAGAATCGCCTGCAGACCTGCAGCTAAAGGCCCAGAGCCCCTGCCCCGGCCGTGCTCTGCTTTCTCTCTCCTACTGACCCAGCTCGGCCTTTTTAGCTGCTGGAGGGGAGATGCGGGGCTGCTCTTGCTTTCCCGAACAGACGACAAAGAGCTGAGATTTCTCTTTCGTGAATCACCTTGGGTGATTTCTTCTCTCTATTTTCTTAAGCTTGTTCATTAACTTTAAAAACTTGGCGAAAGTTTCTGTTCCCGGGGCTCCAAATAATCTCCTGACACGGAAGAGTCGCGGTCGGCTTTTTCCCTTTCGCAGGAAATCGCCCTGCCGAAGGGGGTTTCTTCTGTGCTCCAAGTTCAAAGGCACAGTCCTGAAATAGTTAAGGGGGCAAAAGGGACAAGTATGGGGGAGGCATCGGGTCAGGGGCGCAGGGTCGAAGCCATTAGAGCCTCCGCCTCTGCGGGCTTGCCCTTTACGGCCTCAGCATTTCGCTGCGGGCATCGTCCCCGTGCGTAGGACCCAGGGGCTTAGCGACACGGGGTGGGGAAGGGAAATATCCTGGTATTTCTCTTTGGAAACACTGAAGAGATGGCACTGAGGTCCACTGAGCGCCCAAGGAAGTGACCCCTGTGGGGAGCGGGGCTTGAGGAGAGCGTGGTTTTCCCACCCGCTCTGCTCCCTTCTTGGGGTCCACGATCCCTAGAGTACCGGGGCAGGCATATCGCTACTAATAAACGGAATAATCACTTCTCTGCCGCTCCCGGTACCTGCTTCACTCCGTCCGCTTCATCCCCTGTCAGCCCGAAGGTGTCTACTGGTGAAATCTTCCCCTCGCCGCCGCCCTCTGCTCCTTCCCTGCAAGTTATTGGGTTACACTCGGCTGCTGGGTTATACGGGGCATGTGCTGGGTTGTTAGAAACCTCTATAAAAGAATAAAGACTTAGTGGCAGCCCGCGCCTGAAACTCGTTTACGTACACGTTATAACACAGTCCGCAGACGCCGTTTAGAAGTGACGGCATTGGGGCTAGTAGAAAGATGAGTCTCCTACTATTTCTATTTGATCGAAAGAAGAAAGCCGTGTAAGGTGTTTCCTGTCTACTTGAGATGTTGTGCGGCACTTTAGGCAGGTTATTTCTTTGGAAAACAGCCATGGAGCCCATTGTCTTTATCTGATCCTGGAAAGATTGGGGAGGAGAGGAAGAAGAAAAATCATTGTTAAAAAACACTTTGAAGTTGTGCAACTGTTGCTGCTCCAGTTTTTTTCTCCGGTTTCCAGATGCACCAGCAATCGTTACTTTGATCTCACAAAGCAGCAATTTATATTTTTTAATTTTTAAAAAAAATGGTTGGGTAACTCAAAGCGTAATGGCAAACATGCCGGGGATGAGGTCATCGGGCCGCGCGGGGAGGCCCGGGAGGCGGGAGCGAGCGAGCGCCGAGAGCGCAGGAATGAGGCGGCGGGGAAGGACGGGGCTTTCTCTCCGGACGAGCCTGGTTGCCGAAACATCTGCTCAGGGCTAATCTTACATCCCCGCTCGTTCACAAGAGAGAAGTCTGCCAGTGCACAAGGGGCTGACCGAGCGTGCGATGGGACCCTCCCTTTTATGCGCCTGCCCGGGGCTGGCAGAGGGGCGCAATGCCACGGGGAGAAGCGAACACACGTCGGGTTGCAAGGAGCCCAGAAGCTATTAAAAACTGCGGCTGGGAACGTGGCGAGGGCCAGGACACGGCTTGGCAAATGGTGCCGACGCAGCTTCGTCAGAGCAGGAGGAAGATCATAGAATCATGTAATATACTGAGTTGGAAGGGACCCGCACGGATAATCGAAGTCCAATTCCTGGCCCTGCGTACGACAGCCCCATGAATCACACCATGTGCCTGAGGGCGTTGTCCAAACACTACTTGAACTGTGTCAGGGTTGGTGCTCTGACCACTTCCCTGGGTAGCCTGTTCCAGGGCCCAACCACCCTCTGGGGAAGAATTTTTATCCTAATATCCAACCTAAACCGCCCCTGACACAGCTTCAGGCCATTCACTCGGGTCCTGTCACCGGTCACAAGAGGGAAGGGTTCAATGCCTGCCTCTCCAATGTGAGAGCCCTCTGCTTTTACTGGTCGTGGCCAACCCTCTTTGAGCGTTCCTCAAAAATGAGTCGCCCCATATAAAATCACGAGTCTTGTGTCTCTTGCAACGCTCCCAGCTCACGGATATGATGCATAGGCTTGTCTTACCAAAGCCAACCCGACCCGTTGCCTGAGCCCGCCGGAGCAGCTCTCTCTCGTCTCCTCCCTCCTTGCTCGGAGAAGCCTGGACTGGCATCCCGGTCCCCAGGGTCACGGCCGCCGCCGGGCCCGTGGTGATGGCAGGAACAATGTTAAGACGGGCCGGATGGGAGCAGCAGTCTGACAGCTGCCTCCCTCGGGCCGCCCCCTCCTTGACCGAGCCACAGCCACCTGCCTAATGGCTTGACTCCCGGGAGAGACCCACCCGTGCGGAGGTCAGGAGTTTATTTTGCTAAGGAAAATCAAATGGGAGGAAGAGTAAGGGGAGTGTGTTTGTGTGGTGGAGCCGAGAGACACCGATGCCATCACTCTCCCACTGAAAACACAGGGCCGTTTTGAATCAACGGCGTTGAATGCTGGTGATTGTTCTGCTGGGCAGTCGCTGCCGCTGCCTAGCTTTTCCATCCCAAAGATACTGACCCGGGTCAGCGTGCTGTACCTACGGACCATGCAAAGTGCGAAGTGGCTCTCTCAGGAGCCCGCAGCACCCCGGAAGGGATGTTTGCAGAGCTCCCCGGGTGCCCGCGCTGGAGGGAGCTCGGCCCGGGTTCTGCTTCTGCCGTGCCTGGCGGCACCCTGGTCGAATTACGCGGAGGATACGCCCTTCTCCCTCGGAAACGGATCCACAGCAGCCGCATGCGAGCAGGATTTCGTTGTAAGGCCGCCTGGACCCACGCGAGCCACCGGCAACACAAAGATCTGGCTCTGATGCCGCTGCTGCCGAGAGGCGGGACGGCTCCAGCCGCCGGTCGCTGGCGAAAGGGCCCAAGCAGCGCTGGTCAGAGACCTCCCCGCAGGCCGGCTCCCCGCGTGGGCTGGCGTGTCACCGCCCGGGCGGCCCCGGGAGCGGAGGCTCCGGTGCTGCCGCAGTCCCCGCTCCCCTGCGTGGTGCGGGCTGCTCGATGGCTCCCCCGCAGCGGGAAGGGGTGCGGGGGGAGCCACACACGCCAGCGGGAAAGTGAGGGTTAGGAGACCCGTGCGGGACAGGAGACCTGCCGGCTGGCGGCCAGGCACACGGCCGCTCCCCACTGCAGCCTGCGGGCAGGGAAATCTGTGGTCTCCAGGGTAGGAGGCAGCCCGGTATTGCTGGAAGTGGCCCTCCCCCGGGAAATGGGACCGCAGTGACTCGTGAGTGAGGTGGTGGGATCTGTCGCGATCGTTCAAAACCCTTATTTTTAAAAGGGGAGAAATGTGGGAGGAGGAGGAAGAAGCGACAGAAATGAAATGCTGACACTGAGAAGTCTCAGGGAAACATCAACAATCGGTGCCTATAGACCACATCAAAGACCTGCAGAGCAACAAGAAAATGCCTTGAAATACTTCTTAATGCAATGTTTGCATTGGGCAAGACCACAGATGACGCCGAATTTGCCATCATAGGAGAAAGAAAGCAACAGATGAGATTTAACCAGCGTTTCTCTGAAACCCGACTATAGAGGGAAAAGGGAGAGGGAGAGATTTTTATAATCCTGAAAGGCAAGAGGAGAAACCACATCAACGCAGAGTGAGTAAAATGCGGCAGGACAGGATTACCAAGGCACAGGGGGATCTTAACAAATGGACCAATATGCCACAAAACATCTGTAAAGAAGAAAACTTCCAGTCAGGTTTGCTACGGAGGCACTTTTGACTCAGATGCTAATGCTAGGCCCTGCTACTTTCAAAGACGCCATTCTGGGCCCCCTTGCGCCCCCATTCCCCGGGCAACATGGGGGCATCCACAACCTGAGGTTCGTCCCGATAGCTGGAGAGCTTTCCTGGGCGGGACGCCTCTCGCACGGACGGTGAAGAAGGAAAGCGAGGGCGAATGTGCGTGCTGGCGAGGGGAAAGCCTCCGGGTTCCGGTCAGTTTCTGCCAAACAAGCAGTCACACTCGGATGAGCGCTTAATTGCTATTGTGTTTTTGTTTTCCAAAGACAGAACCCCTACTCCCCGAGCGAGGCTGCAGTGTGGCACAGGCTGGCTTTGTCTGGTTGCTGTGCGGCCGCTCTCGTCATGCTGGCCCCGTGTGACTGAAGCCCGAAGCCAGGAGTACCTATTTAGCCGCTTGCCACCCACGCACGGGAGAACGGCTGGATGCAGGCGGCTGAACACTCCTCTGCTCTGCAGCGAGTCTCCCTCCCTCCCTCCCTTGCTGACTGCTCACTCCCGAGGAGATGAAGCCCCGATCTGTGCTGAACTGTCAGATCCTGCTCTCAATTTGCTTTGTTGCCTTTCCCCGTGGGAGAGCTGCCGTCCCCTCTGCATCTGGCTCTCCCACCTCACCCGCTGGCCGGCCGTGCCAGGCGAGAGCCGGCGCCTGCTGCCGACACTGTCTTTCCCTAAGTCGGAGCCCATCGCGGCTGAGCTTCCCGTGCTGGTTTCACACGAAACCTCCCGGTTGCTGCGCCCACGCCGGGCAGCCTCGGGAAGTGCTGCCAAGCCTGCCTGCCCTCGGTCCGGCCGGCCGTGGGGCTCTGCTCTTCCCTGCTGCGGAGATGTCTCTGTGGTTTGGCCCCTGCGGACAGGAGCTGGCTGCTGCCCACCGCCCGCCTCAAAATATTGTTCTGCTGGAGCCTGAAAGGCGGCATTGCGGCCCTCGGGCTCTTCCTCCGAGTATGCCACACGCCGCTCCTTGACCCGGGGCGACTCCATGCGCACTCCGACAGGGGCTGAGCACAGGGCAGGGAGAGAGGCCTTGCGGCGGGGGCTGAGCACACGCTGCCGGGCTCGCTGCTGCGTGGTCGCGTCTCCTCAGGGGCTTGGAGAGAGAAGATAATTTCACATATAGTATCATGATAGAACGTGACCCTGACAGGAATGCGGCCGGCACCGAGGCGGGAGCAGGGGGATGTCTGTAGGTTTCCACGGCTTTGCGAGGAATTAGCGGGGTGGGCTGTGGGGAGCCGAGAAAGCTGCGCCAAGGGAGGGATGGAGGTTCAGCTGGATCGGGGGTGTCCCATGGTGTCATCGCTCGTCGCCCTCTGTTCGATTCCAAAGTTTCTATCTTCCAGACAGGAGGAATCTCTGCGACGCACGCACGGGAAAAAAGGGACCACAGATACCAGGTGAAATTCCTCCCACCGGCCCAAAATTTGGGCCTGAGAGACCCCAGTTCCCGGCAGCTTTCTGGTTGCTAGTAACTAGTAAAAACAGTATTAGTAGCTAATAAAAGCTTGCTTAATAATAAATCTGGGTAAATTCCGTGCACAGAGCAAGAGTGGGCGAGGTTTGCGATGCAGAAACGGAGCCAGGGTCGAGGTTTGGTGGGTCATGACCACTTGCAGGGGGCCTGGAGCTGCATTTTTGGTGTGCCTGCCTTACACAGCAGTCGTGTTTCACATGGGTCAAAATAAGCCGTGTTTGAAGATTCCGGGTTGTGTCACGAACATATCTCTTGAGGAGGCCGGAGACCACTCTTCTGCTTCTCTAGTGGTGCCTGGCATTGACAGCATGGTGGGATAAACTTCTGTTTTCCATAGTGGGAGGATTACATCCGGCAGCCACAGATCTTTTGAATAGTCCCATTAAAGTCTGCTGCGTTTTAGGTTCGGCCCTAAACAGGATTGTGTACAGTATAACACATCATGTGTGAGGTAGGGGAGAGCAAACACCCCTCTTGGTTCAAAGAACTGTGCCTTGAAGAGAAAAAAAATTCCCCTTATATTTATATTTATTTTTTTGACGGAACACATATTGAAATGCTGTGAGCAGCTCGACTTTCCTCCCTGGATCCCATCTCGGTAACAAGGGGCCGGTTGTCCGCCTGCAGCGCGTCATACGAGAGCTGTTGTGAGCAAGACCCGCAGCGTTTTCTGGGGAACGCCGCTTTTTTGGCATGTGTGAGGCTTGGGGACAAGAGCGGGACAAGGGGCAACGTGACTGCCGGGTGGGTCCTGCCCCGACCCGAGGGAGGTGAAAGCACACTTGGCTTCTCCTCCTCCTCCTCCCCAGCGGCAGCTGAGGCTGAGACGGCTGCAAGGTACTGTAGGCCCTGTGTGTGCAGATCTTCCCACTCATCGCACTCAATCCCATGGGTTTGGGAGCCGAGGGTTGCCTTTGGCCTGGAAAAATAATCACACAAAAAAGAAAACAAACCCCCAAATGTCAACTCCCTCAAACTATCCCAAATTATAAGAACAGCAATTATTTGCAAAGAAGTAGCTCTTCAACGTGCTGTTGTGCAAATGCTCTTTGCTACTGGCATAAAACTGATTTCTTTTTCTTTTCCGATGGAAAAGTAGTCAGCCCTGCTGAGAACAGTCACCTTTTAGACTAAAATCTCCCCATTGGGATTCACACGTGGACTGCCCCACGACTGGTCCTGGCCTGGCTTTCCCGGTGCTCCTCTTATTCCTACAGCCACGCCACGTGGTACGATCAGGGAGGCATACATGCCTCTGTCTGGAGTCGGAGCAATAGGAGTGCTGAGCCATGGCAGAGCTGAGCCCCTCGGCCTCTGGTAGATGCTTGGCGGGCAGTCTTCTCAGGACCGGTTCTTGTGCCCTGACTCTGACAGTGGATCTGGTTAAAGCTCTTGTCCTAGAGTTTGTTTAGATCCAGCCCTGCTGCCAGCTTTCCCCCGCTTTTTCCGAGGTCCCCAAACCCTCTAGACCTTCTCCAAAATTCCATTAAGGGCGGTTTATTTATTGGGGAAAAAAAATAAAACAAAACCAGCCAACAGACCAAGAAAAAACCCGACCCAGACCTATGAACCGCTTTGAGATCTCTCAGTCCCGTCTCGCCGGCTAGCTCCACTCCCGAGTCCACCTGCAAACGGGGACAGGGGCAGGAGGGAGGAGGCCCAAGGGAAACCTCAGCGACCCACTGCAGATGAGGCCGGGGGAGTGCACAGGGGGACAGCAGAGCCCAGCTCCCCCTTCTCCTCGGCACCAGCCTCCCCGTGTGAGCGACTTCGGCTGGCTTTGCCACCTCTTCTCGGGGGTGTAAGGGTGTGTGTGCAAATAAGACTGTCAGCAAGGTAACGTGGTGGGTGGCAAACTGTGGACAGGCTGGCAGGGCTAATCAGGCACCTCTCTTCCTTATCCTCGGAGCCGAGCGGTGCGCAGTTTTTGGGGGTACAGCCCTGGTTTCCGGCGGGCTTGCCAGCCTCTGCCCTCCTTGGAGCTGCCTCCTGCCTCTCGCCGAGAGCTGCAGCCACGAGGATTCACCTGCCAGCAGAGACCTCAGCACAAGGCAGGAAGAAAATCTGAAGAAGAGGGAGGAAAAAGAAATATTTTATAAAAAAGCGGGCGGCAGGAGCAGCCGGGATTGGGTCCGGGGCGCCCGTGGGTGTGAAGCGGAGTGTCCCGGACGGGCGCGCCCCCAGGCTGTGCCCGGGGGCTGCAGCGCACAGGGAGCGTGGTGCAGACCAGCCCGCCCGTGTGTGTCCGCGGGTTTCATGCAAGCAGCGAGAGCTGAAAGCTGCAGAAATTCCGCGACCCTGCTGACAAGCGGGCAAAGCGAGTTTGTAGGCGGCAGATGAAGAGAGAGATCATCTAGTCCCCCGCTTATCGTTCCGGGTTGTTCTGAAGTTTGGCGTGGTAAATACAAAATGCATGGCTTTTAATCCTGCCTGTGTTGTTCCAAGCCAGTAGCTGAGAAGGCAGAAGGGTCTCTAGCCGGGACTTTGGTCTTTGTTTGCGAGGGGAACCTGCTTTGTGTGAATTATTCATTATAATTGCCTATTTCCAAACAGCTCCGCGGGGAGGCTCCGAAATGCAGTCAGGTCTGACTAGTGCCTGCGAAAAAGCGACGCCCGGAGCTGGTGGAAGTTCAGGGACAATTTTAAGTTCCCGATTCTCCTCCCCACCGGGAACACTTGGGCCGGGATGAAGCTGAATGGGGGGCGAGGGACGGGGACAAGGGACGTTTTGTTGCCTTAAGCCCAGGAAACGTGCCGACGCGTTTCTGGTCTGCCTGCTCTGCTTCTGCCGCCCCGAAAAAAGGAGAGACAAAATTATTATACGCGCCGAAACAAACGAGAGAGAAGTCCTGGTAAAATGGAGGGAAAGTAGTGGCTGTTTTTTATAGTCCAAGTGTATAATCGGATTTTTTTTCTGTCCTGATAGAAAGCAGATAAATTTAGGAAGGGAGAGCTAAGAGAATAATTACAGGGTGAAGGTAGTTAAATTTTATTTCTAGTCCCAAAGGCAAAACCTGACATTTTATTGCAAACATCTGGAAGGCTTAAGAGACTGGCATGGTGTTTGTTTAAACACTAATAGAGATTTTTATTTTGTAAAACACAAACAAAGCCCATTTAAAAACACTTGAGACTGTAAATATTTTGCGGTGGTTCAATTCTCAAAGCCTGAGAAAACCGGGGAAAGGGGAGGGGGGAACGAATCGACAGCATAATAGGGGTATAATTATGAATTAGTTAATATACGCACCAATACCGTTTGTGCAGACCATAAAAATAAATTGCAGGCATATTTTTTTCCGCAGTCACAATAACTGACCCCGCGCAGCACGGGAACATCACCTCACTCGTGTTTTCAAGCGGCGACCCGTACTTGCTTTAAACTTGCCTCTTTTTAGAGAGAAAGTCTCGAAATCCTCCGATCCGTTTTAAAAGATAATCGACGCTGAATTAAAGTCCAGTAAATTACTCGCTCGCGTTATCAGACAGCCTTCAGCCCGCACCCGCTGACTGGTTTGAACGTTGTTTTCAATTAGTAACTTTAAAAAATGAGAAATAATAATAAATCCACGGGCTAGGTCTGGATAAAGAACCTTCGGAAAGCTTTTTGTTGCTGTGGTGCAGGGTTTGAAACTGACTCAGCCCCTGTGAATAGCACATCTGGACAGCACTCCCGCCCCGCAGTCGGCTCCCCTTATTTATCTTTTCCCCCCAAATATTTCCATATATAAACAAATATTTTTCAGGCTCTCTCTGCAACAACTGGAAAGCAGAAGTGAATGATTTCTTTATAAACCCCGAGGCCTGGCCCTGCGACCCTTGCTCCTGCCACTTTATTCCAGGGAGCAGTTTCCTGGATTTAATGGGAGCTACCCCTGCGAGTAACAGTCTGGAATAAAGACCAGGCAAAGGGACGCATTCATCTCTGGCGGCCGGGGGTCGAAGTCGGATCTGAATCCAGATTAAGCCCAGGCCTCTGGTAGACTCCAGGTTTACACCGCTCTCCGCGGGGAGAGGGGACCCCGACCTCAGTGCCGCTGTGTCTGAGAGGAACCACAGGGACCGGGTCCCGGTGGCGTAGCGCGGATGCGTCTTGCTCAGTCATATTTTGGTGCAAAGGTTCAACCGAAATCCCAATCCCCGGCTTGGGGAATAGGGGCTTTTCTCTGGGCGAGCTTTCTCAGCGCAGGGGGCAGCGAACCCTGAGAGGGGGCAGCGTTGGCTCCCTGTCCTCTCCGCCCCCCTCATTCCTCCGCTTTCCCCCGGCACATCCTCGTGGGGCCGCAAGGTCGCTGCAGGGTCTGCCCTCTCCGCTCGCACGGCGGAGCAGCCGTGCCTTTGTGTTTACCGCTTTTGCACCGCCCGGCGCAGACGGGTAGAGGGAGGGCGAGCTGTCCTAAACCTCCCGGGCACCAGGATAGGGCCAGGGAGGAGAGAGAGGAGCAGTCGCCGGCGGCGGTGAATCCCCGCGGTCCCGGGAGTGGTGTCCTGGACCGCGGGGAGCTGCTCTCTCGTCCCCGGCAAAAGGTTCTGTTCCCTAGGGTTTGGCAATTAGGGAACGCATTGGCTTGGAAACTCCGCTGTCTTTCTTATCGTTCCTGCAGAGGCTGTGTTCGGCTGCCAGAGCCGGGCGCGGAGCTCGGACACAGCTCGCAGACCTCGGGTGGCAGAGGAGAGCGCCCCAAGGTAAGAGACCCAAAAGGGGTCGGGGCTGCTTTAAACTCTCCACCAGTAAAACCACACTTAACGTTGTGGAAAACGTATTTCTGAGTTCTTATATCAGTTCCCAGTTTTCTTTTATCGCTCTGCCTTTCCAGCACCATTTCTTCTCACTAAAACGCTATAAATAATCCACTTTTTTCTTGGGCTCTTTTGCTAAAATCTCCCTCCAGCTTCTTTAAAAGCCTTCCTCATCCCCGCCAAGTGTTTCCTAGGCTTTCGGAAATAGGCTAAAGGATTTTTTGACTTTTTTTTTTTTTTTTTTTTTTTTTTTGAGACATTCCTTCTCCGGAGGGACACACAGCCGGGGGACCCGCTGGAAACACATGTGCCTTCCTTCGAGTCCCCACTCTTCGGTCAGTCCCGCTGTCGGCTCCCTCCAAGCTCCTGCCTCGGTCGCTCCTTTCTTCCCGCTACTCCCGCCCCGGCACGGCTCCCCGCGGAGCCGGGAAGAGGGAAGGGGGCAGTGCGGGGTGGGGAATACACGACATCCCCTGTGACAGTGCCGCCGTGGCCGTCACTGAGCCCGCGGCGAGTGATCTGTCAAGGAGGTGAATTAGAGGGGAGGGGAAAGGAGCGAAGGCGAGAGGGATGTAGGGCGGCTGATGGAGACGTACAAAACCTGCACCTCGGCCTAAATAACAGGGCTTAACTTTTCCGGGATTTGCCGAGAAAATGGCTTCTTTCCCACTTTTCAGCTGATATTTCCGTGCGTATGAACCTCGGCGGGCTGTTGTCAGTCAGCGCTTTAGGCCGCGAAGAGACCTGAAGGGCTCCGCTGTACCACGCAGACACAAACATCGTGGATTCACTCTGGGAGCAAAAGCAAGTGTCTTTTTCCCCTGCACTCCCAAAATGCCCCTTTCACTTGTTTCTAGCCCCACAGAAACAAATCGTCTACGAAAAACCTCATTCTTCCCCAGCGCTGCCCTAAACACCTCTGTGCCTTTATGGAGCAGCGGAGAAACACTGGACAAAAAATAATCCTTTCCTGAAAATTGGTGTATCTCTTCCCCCGCTTTTCCACCGTAACTCGCTCCATGTTAATTCCCTCCCGTACTTTATCGTTACTTATATTTTATTTGAACTTGTATTCGATCCTTGGGAACGAATTAATCCCCTGCCGAGTTCCCCGCTGTATTTTGCCTATACAGTGTTTCGCTTGACTTCACCTATTTTTCCGCGGTCCCCCCAGCTAATGACGACACACGCTTCCATCACCTTCACAAAAGCAGCCCTTGTTGGTTTTCACTGCGAGGCCCACCGCGCCACGCGCGACCGAGGGGCGTGGGAGCAGCTGCAGACCCGCCTCAGCCGAGAGGATGTCAGGGCAGAACGAACAGGAGAGCAGAAATAAAATGCTGAATGTAATCCAGGCAACCGGCCGGGATCTGTACCTAGCGGTTTGTTTTCGCTGTAGCTAGAGTGACAAAAAGAAGCGGGAAAGGGGATAAAATTATTTATATATATATATAAAAAAACCTTCCCAAAGAGAAGGCGCTCCCCATGCCCCGGGGGTGTCTGGGTCTCTCTGCCAGCCCACGCTGCCCGCTCAGCCCCTCCACTCCACGGACACGCATCGTTTTGAAGTGAAATTTCAACCCCCACGAGACGTTGCTTCTGCTTCTGCCAAACACCGATTCCGCTGGCAAGCGCAAGTAATACATGACATAAATGAAGTTTTAAAAACACCCCCTCATCCGGCACCACTGAGTGGTAAAGCACCTCTCGCGCGCTCTGCGTGGGGATTAGCCAGCAGCAGCCTTTGGGAAACCTGGGTGCGGCGGAGAGAAATGCGGGAGTTGTTACCTCTCTGTGTTTAGAGTTATGGGTTTCCTATTGGTTCCCCGTTCTTCAAACAGTTAATTCTCCCGGCCGGTGTTCCAGGACTCAGATGGCCAAAATTCCTCTCCCTCAAGCCCGAGTCTCCCTCCCCTCCCCATTGGGTCGTAGCTTTTGGGTCTCTCTCGAGCTCTCCTTCCTATTGGCCGGGGACTGGGGTTTTTTTTCCCTTTCTTTTTTTTTTTTTCTTGACAGGCGCACGCAGCCTGCCTAACACTTGGAGAAAAAAAAAAATCCCAGAAGTTTGGATCAATCAGAGAGAGACAGAAGGAAAGGGGAGAAGAAAAAAAAAAAAAAAAAAGAAATCCAGCCTGCAGCCCCTCTGAGCAAGTGCTGGGTCCTGGGCTGAGCACACCCTCCTGGCTCTGTCTGCGGAGTATCTGCAGCCTCATGTAGTGCCTTCAGGAGACTGAGGGCTGGTTCTTCTGGGGGTGCAGCTGGGGAGGGGTGGGGGGGGAGAAAGAGGCAAGAGGCTCTGCCTCTTGTCCCCGAGCTGTGCGCTCCCAGCCACTGGTCGCTCCTCTGCCCAAGGGTCTGGGCTGGGGGATAAGATGAGTGAGAGGCGAAGATCGGCGGTGGCCCTCAGCTCCCGAGCGCACGCTTTCTCGGTAGAAGCCTTGATCGGGACAAATAAAAAGAGGAAACTGCGAGACTGGGAGGACAAGGGGCTGGATTTGTCCATGGAAAGCCTCAGCCCCAATGGCCAGCTGGGGGACAATGAAGACCCGACTCAATGCCTGGACCTCAACCCCGGTTAGTGCGACTCCTTTCTCTTCGGGACCCCACCGCCCACCCCGTTCCCTCCCAGCCTTTCGCCTCTGAGTCCTGCCGGGATCTGCCCGCCGGGCAGCGCGTCCCGGAAAACATCCGAGACTGGGGGTAGAGGAAAAGGAAGCGGGAATTTTGCGGATATTTCTTGGATTTTTTGCTTTCAGTTTACGGGGACTTTTCTCCTTCTCGCTGTGTCTCTTCCACCCCAGAGCTCCTTGATCTCCCGAGAGGGACGACATGTCCCCACTGCTTCCTTTTTCTCCCTGTCCCTCCCTCTCCGTGCCTGTCCATCGCGATAGTCCTTCCCGGGTGCCTCGGGACACGCGTTTCGTTTTGACCCAGAGTTTCCCCAGCCCCGATCGTGAACTTGCCGGGTGGGTCGGGGACAAAGGAGTGGGATGCGAGATGCACCCCACTCCTCTTTCCGAGTCGCCGGTGAACCCCCGTGTCTTCCTCGCCGACACTGTGCCGCCCTAACCGGAGGTTTCGGTGGAGGAGGAGGACATGGGCGCCCAGGATCAGCCGTGCGCCGAGGCGAGGGTCGCCGGCTCCTCGGAGCGACGGGGACCCGCTACACACCCCCGCAGCTCGGGATACTTCTCCCGGGATCGGACCCGCTGGGTCTCGGCGGCGCGGCCTCGCTCCGCTCCCGGGACGGAGCACACAAACCCCGGCGGAGGCGTAGGGCTACGGCGGAGGGAAGCTGCTCCCGGCAGGGAAAAGGACCTCAGCGGGTGAGGGGGACTCCGAAGAGTCCGGCCCCGCTACCGAGCCTGGCGCCTGCCGGGAGCCGTGGTGTACGCAGCAGAGCAGAGGCCCCTCGGCCGGTGGCACGGGATTAGGGAAGAGGGAGCACGACACGTCCCTCCTGGGGTCTGTACTTTTAATTTTAAACTCTTATGTATTTATTTTTATTTAAAAGGGATCCAGTAGCTCGGAGCTATCATTTGGCTCAAGCGAAACCCTTGGTGTCCTCTTGTCCCCCCGGCCAGTTCTCTCTGGCCTGCAACGACGGTCCCGCTAAAGCAGCCGCGGACCCGCGACGACCCCGGGAGTGAAAACGCGCTGGGCCCCGCTCCCCGAGCTGCCCCCGCGCCCTTCTCACCGTCCCCACGCTCCGCTACCCAGAGCCTTAAAAAGGGACAAAGGGAGCGAGCCCGCTCTCACAATTACAGTGTGAGGAGAAAGCGAATTTTAGGTGATTTCTCTTTACTTCTGGTATTCTAATAGGGGGGGAAAGGTCAAATGATTTCTCTGCTCAACCCCTAAGAAAAAAGGCAGAAATTTCCTTCACGCCTGCCAAGTCCTCTGCGCTGCACTTAGAGAAGAAAGCACCTTCTAAAATGTGTTTTTATTTATTTTGCGTGATGTTCCCTGATCTATCAATAAGCACAAGCTGCCCAAAACCCAGAGTAAAAAAAAATAAAACAAAACAAAACAGGAAGAAAAGAAAAAGAGAGAATTATAGATCGAGGTGTCAAAAATATTTGCTGTAAAAAAAAAAATTTAAAATGTTTTTGAAGGGAGCTAAAGATCGGGAATTCTGAAGACCTCGCCCAGCTGCGCTCTCAAGGAACCGCATTTCAGTTTGCTTTTAACAGCAGCAGTCTTTCCCGGTGCGGAACCTAAGGAGAAGTAGGTAAAATCTGCTGCCAGGGTCGTCTCTCTCAGCGGAGGGACGGGCGTAAAGGAGAGAGGAGACCAGAGATCAACCAGGCAAAAAAGTAGCTCACGGTTTCAGAGGCTGCCCCGTTCAAAAGAATAATTATCCAAACCAACGACAAAAATCCGCTTTCTCATAACAGAGCAGGTGTGTGCATGTCTTCTTTTTTTTAGACCGTTTTTCATAAAATTTTAGCTACGATAGGATATATTTTTGTACCGTCTAAAAGTTTAATTTGCTCATTTCTCCATGAACTCGAGATGGAAAATTGGAAAACTCTCCCTGCGCCAGATTGGAGAGTGGGAAAGAATGGCTACCAATGCATGAAACCTCAGAAAGCAAACGTGATGTTTTTCATAAAGCAAAGGAAATCAAGAACAGTTTGAGAAATCATTTTTAGGAGGTTGATAGACTTTAAATAAAGTCCGCGACCGTAATTTGCACAGTCACTCCATTAAACCTAATTCCTCCGCGGTGTACTTTTGCTGCTGGGTGAAAATTGATTAGCGGCTCTATAATGACCACCAAATTCCATCTTTACAAGACCTAATTAAGAACAAACTTTACACCTAACGTATTTTAAACTTGCCAAATCTCCAGCGATATAGCAAAAAAAAATTAGGAAAGGCAGTTTTTATAGCGTCCCAAAGGTTCAACACTCAAAGCCGCTGCCCCCGAGTAGCGATGGGCTGTTCCTTCTGCTGGCGGTGTTACTGGTACGGGTGTGCTTCAGGAGAGGCCGCAAGTAGTACAGTACGCGCTGGGAAATTATGTGGTGATTTTGCGTGGGATAACGTAAATCGGTCCGGCCCCATTTATCGATCATTTCGCCTAAAGTCCCTTCCTTTCAGCGCGGGAGGGTCTGAAAATCATTCGCCGCGGTGAACTAAACGCGGCTAAGCGTAGAGTAAGGCTTCGCTGTCCTTTTCACACAACTTTTCTGTGCAGGCGGGTAACCGGATTTCTCTCCCACGCGCGGGACACATCCTCGGCGGGGGTGACGGGGGATGTCGGCGGGGCGGCCCCGCTTCACTGCCCCGCGTCGGGGCTTTGCCGCCTTCCGTGCGTATCTGTGCAGCCTTTGGGAGTGCCTGGGAGGCAGCGCTCCTCGTCTCCCCGTTTTGGCGGAATCCCTGACCCCTTGCGTGCCGTTTTACAGCCATGCCCAAACCCTTCGGTGATGATGTTGGCGATACGGTGTTTCCCCGAGATTCCTCCCCTCCCTCCGGAGCCGCATCTTCCTGGGAGAAGTGAGGTGGCAGGCTGGGAGGTGGCGGGTCATAGTGTGGCGTGGGTAAAGGTGAGAAAGCAAGCGAATAAAAGCCCCAGGTTTGTAAAAAATATCTCCCGAGCATCCGAGTTATTTATGTCTCAACCATGAATCTTGTCGCCAAAGCTAATGTGCTTTTTTTACGAGACTCATTTAAGAGGGGGATAAATCTGGATTTTAATCACGTGAGGGTTCTAATCACGAAGTTGTGAGAAGGAATTCGGGATTACAGCGGCCCTCATCCTCTCTCCCCCCACCCCGTGCACTTGGGACGCGCCCCGCGTGGGGCCGCGGCCGGCCGGGGGACGCAGGGCTCGCCGCGGAGCTTCGTGAAGCTTTCTCCCCTGCTCCGCCGCCAGCCACGGCCGGGCTCCACGCATCCTCCCCCGGCTCTCAGTTCTGGCCGCCGAGAGGCCAGAAGAGGTGGAGGAGGAGGAGGTGGAGGGTGGCGGGACGCCCCTCCGTCCCCTTGGCAGGTTCGGTTTCAGAGGGCAGCAAAACAATGGGCTCGGATGTCTTCTGGGTATTTATAGATTTAACCTGAGCAGCGGAAAGGTCACGGGGGCCCCAGGCGATGCCTCCCTTGATGTATATATTGTTTACCGTCGCATACGGCGGTAGCATTCGCCGGCCCTTCCCTTCGCCACCCCAAGGGCGCAGGGACAGACCGAGGCAGAGCCCAGCGCACTCCTTTCCTCGTCGAAAGTTTAAGACTTTCTTTTTTTGGGGGTGGGGAGCGGGTGGGTGGAATCTTGTCTCCGTGGGCGCGTTTGCCTCCACAGAAACACGGCTGCTCCTTTAGGCGGTCAGGGTCTCTTCACGGGGAGACGAGCATGGGCTCTTCAGAGGCAGAACAAAACGGTGCGGCGGCTAAATAGATAGAATTTTTCGGGTTTGGGACCGTCCTCTTCCTCGCAAAGAAACAAGCGGGCGAGTTTGTAAATGAATTTTACTGCCAGTGCAGTCCTTGTGTCACACATCCATTCCATCGGTATTTTTGGTTGCATATATTAAAAGTGACATATCGGTTAAAAAAACCCCCATAACCCCTCCTGAAAACAAACAAACAAAAAAAGTCCCTCCGAACAACAAATTAAACAAAAGAAAACCAGGCATTGTTGAGAGTTTAATTTTTCGTTCCCTATGTTTATCTGAATCTACATTGGCGAACAACTGCGAGCCTCTGCAAAGAGAGAAAACGCCACGGCACATATTTTAAGACCTACAATGTGTTTATTACACATGTTTATCCGTCAGATTAAGATCCGGGAGTTTGACAAAGCCTGCAGTGGCTGAAAAGAGTCAAACTTCCAGCTCTTTTAGGGCGACATGTTGTTCTCCTGTGTCTCCCGGGAGGTTGCATCGATGTCCATTCCAATCCCGCTCTGACGAGGGAATCCTGCCCTTCCTTGCCCACGGGCAAACCCCCTCCACCGTGAGGGGTGAGGGACCCAGGCAGCCCGCTCATCCTCCGGAGAGGCAAAGAGATTTTAAAAGCAGGAGAAAATGTGATTGACCCTTCTTCTTATTTTTTTTTTTTTAATACCCTTGCTTCTGAATGCTCATATTGATGAAGTCTGCTCTTCGAGCAGTGGCTGTTAAACCCGTGAATAAGGAGTGACTTAATTTGGTTTCTCACTTCAGCTTTTGTTGGAGTGCTCTGTGGATGGGGCTAGGATTTCAAGAGCTGGCAGAGAACTTTTTCTCGTCTCTTCCGTGAGGTAGGGTGCATTGGTGTACATCGCCTTTTGCATGGTCCTTCAGGGCCACAGATGAGCAACGCTCTGTAACGGCGAGATGTAAGACAGAGTGTCAGCCTTGGCTTTGGCTTGGACTGGGAGTTACTGATGTGAAGTCTTTTTATCAAGTTTGTGTGACTGGGATTGTATGAATTCATTCCACCTGTTGGATCATCAGTTTGCCTCTTTAGGAGGGGATGCCAAGTTCAGATCCATTGCTCCCTTGTGTATGGGATGGAAGGAAACGTGAAAATCTGACCCTCCTAATGCCTCTGCTCCCCCCACACTCCAGCCGCAGAGCTAATGCTCTCGTCTTTCCCAGAGGAGACAATTGCAGGAGGCAGATGGAGCTGTCCAGATGAGAGCCAGGAGAGCCGAGCCCTGTGGGGGCTCGGGAAAGGGTTGTCTTAGTCAAGTTCATACAACTCTGACCTTGGAGCCGGAGGAGACAGAGAGCGAGAAGGATTTGTCCCTGTGGTAATATGCGTCTTACTGAATCGGTGAACTCCTGCTGCTGGGTTTGGGAAACTCTTGCTGCAGGGAAGTGAATTACTCACGCTGTATTAAGAGGGCAGGTAATAGAATAATAGAGGCAAACCTTATAGAGCAACAGAGCATTAGAAAGAAGGCAGTGTGTCAAACAACTTCTTCCTCTCTTTTACAGGTATTTTAAATCTGCAGCATTTTTTGCGCAGGTTTATTCCATCTGCTGGTAAGGGGAAAGCTGATATTTCAAAAGATGTTTCTTGTCTTTGACAAGAACTTTGGGAGAATCCAAAAGGCTTCTGTTACAAGCAAAAGTCAAGTAATTCCTTATGAACCATCAATCACTACTCCCTCCTCCCATCTGGGACTGAGCGCTTATATCAAATAACAGCCCAGCCAGCCTCTCCTCAGGCAGAAGTGTCCTGCTTTGTCCGTATCTCTCTTTAAGGCAAACTGATGCTTTTTTCAGATGGAAAAGTTGAAAGATGCCTTCCAAGAGTGCTACGTTCAGGAAAGAGCATTTGCATTGTTTTACAGCACAGTCGGTGCCATTTGAGTCACTTCTATTCACACAGATCACTGTTCCCATTGTAATCAGTTGGATTGCTGTATGAATCGTTGCTTGCAGTCTTAGGTCTCCAAAGATCAAAACTTCTTTTTTTAACCTTTTTTTCCCCTGTCTTCTGATCTAGATTAATAAACTTACACTAATTTAAATATTGCACTAAAATCAGTTTGAGAGTATTCAAAAAATTCCTGAATATATTGAGATAAGATCATATGGCATTTACATCAGTTCCTTTTGCAAGTAAAATCCATTCAAGTGTGATTTAAATCAGCCCAAGTGTCCATATTAAGATCTATAGTTTACACTGGTGATGTAAAATCAAATTCAATGAAAGAAGCTTACATTTTCAAAACCTGACAACGGTTCAGAGATAGCTAGGTTCTCCCAGAGAAGTTGAGTATGCAAGTGCCTGTTGACGGAGTACTTGATTTTATGCTAACTCTTAGGTCTCTGACGTCCTCCTAAAGAGTGCAATTATTTTGCAGTAATGGGATGGGAAATTCTGTTTACATCCTGACAGGAAGAGCACAGTGGATGTACACACTGGGTAGTATCTGTCAGCCTGAGAGCTGCGTGGATCCACTGGGCAGAGCAGCATTGGGCAGAGCAGCAGTGAGCACCTGGGTGTACAGGGAAATACAGGCAACAGGGATCTTCCCAATGCTCCAGTTCCTAATCCTGTCCAGAGCACCTCTGCCTAGCAGAATATTGAAAGATTTTGTTTCTATGTCTTTTTATTTGAACGACACTTTCCACAAGTAGACAATACTGTGTAGCAATGCTGAGGTATTTTGGTTTCAAGAGGGAAAAAAACCCCCTCACAAAGATGTAGCTTTCTACTGCTTATTTCCAATACTGTTGAAGATAGGTTACAATTGCAACTTTGACACCTGTGAAACATCTGCTGTCTCAAAATACAATCCTGTTGCATTTCTTGTATTAAAACCTGTAGAGTGCTCTGGTGAGAAGTGCTAGGGAAAGATGACATAGTGGTATGGTAAAATTAAATTGAAATATCTCTGAAAGCATATTAAGAATTTTTAAAACTCTGTGAGGAAATGTGTTGCCAATTCAAGTTCTAGCAGCAATTTTCATGCCGGGAGCATCTTTTAATTGCATATTCTGCAAGGTCAGAAAACAATGAATCAGTAAATCAATCCAAGAAGCGATAAAAGCACTTGCTACAATAATATTTACAATAATATTTTCATATACCCTTTGCTTAACAGAGCTATTGATCTGAGAGTATTGTGAAGATGGTGAAATGATTGTCTGAGTCAGACCCCTATGACTTTGTTGTCCAATGTTTGCTGTGTATTTGCAAATGCAACCTTACAGCTTAGAGGGGAGGATTTACCTATACAGATTCACAGCAATGGAGGAAGTCCGAGGAGGATTTTAATTTTGGGATTCAGCAGGAAAAAAAGTGAAGATTGTGAGGATTCATTTAGATTCAGCTTTGTAAAAGCTGCCTTTTTTTTTTTTAATGGAGAATAAGAAAAGCTTAGGGTTTGTCCTGTCTTTAAGTATTTATTTCTGTATCAACAAACTACCTAATGTTTTTAAGTTGTGCAACCATTTTAGAATTAAGTCCTTGTATAAATTAAAGTAGTTTTAAAATAAATCATACAATGAATTAGCAAATAAAAAAATAAGGCATTTTTATTTATATAATGCTCAAATCAAGCATTTGGACATTCAAAACTGCTTCCCAATTTTTCTTCTTCCAAAAATCAAAGTTCTTTGCCAAATTGCGTGGGATTTAATGAAGTTTTCATTTCTTCAAAGCTGGATTTTCTTGGTTAATTCACTATATACATATTAAAAAAAAGTTCAGCTAAATTCTTGCATGGGAAAACTCAGTCCCTGTCATAGTGGATGGCTTCACTTCATTGCCACTGCACCTGTTCATTCTTCTCAAGGTTTTTGCTTTTTGGGAAGGAAATCTTCCAGTATTGTTAAATGGATATTTCCAGCTATGTCCACATATGTAGCTCTTGGAAAGGAGCTTGGGAAGAAATTATTGCCAACCACCTTTAAAAGAACCAATTTAGAGTTTCTAAAGAGTACTTAACCAACTGGTTAAAAGCTGACACAAATCATATTAATAATCAGCACATTTATATGAATGTAGACACAGCAAAAATGTTTTAAAATCAGTGGGCCAGGGCACACAGAATAGTTATGAATGACTTACAGTTCTTTGACTTCACTCAGGGACTGGATTCACTCTTGGCTAACACTGACATTTTTCCCATGACCAATGAATTAACAAACCCAAGCTTCTGCTTTTAGAAGCTTCAGGAAATAGAGAACTCCCTGATCAGAAAACTCTCCCAAACCCAAGGGTAAAATGGAAGACACTGGAGTGTCTTTGCTTTTAATTAGAGTGAAGAACATCCTGGACTTCTTAAGAAGCTGCACTGGTAATAGCAGTATCCCTAAACAAGATACCAGAAGTGCTGGTATCTTATGATGGCAGCATCTGTGCGGATGCCTTTGCACAGAAAATAATTCCAACAAGAACATGTTATAACATTTAGAAATGTATGGTGCATACGATGTGTAGGTTCGGGAGTCTTTAAAAATATGTTCTTCCTGGTTTGCCCCTGAAATGCCTGTAGATCCGTTCTGTAAGTCTGAGTTTGCTGAGGAAGGGACCTTGGGAATAGATGGAGAGATTCACAGATAGATGAGGGGTTTTGTCACCAAATCACCACACTGGATTTTCCTCAATCCTGGTCTGAGGATGCTACTGAAAGGTCAGATATTAAATGTTCATAGGTGTTATTGTAAGCACATTTAATCACTTTTACATGCATCACTTTGTTTGATGAAGAAATTATTCCAGTCCTGCCCTGTTAGCATCCTCTTTCAGCTTTGCATTTAGACGTACTTTGCACAGAAGAAATGCAATGAGTTTGTGCTTTAATAAATATTGTGCTTTAAGCAGCCTTTCTTATCAGGGTGAAAAAACAGTAGAGGAAGATCTGTTGAGTATTCCCTTATACCCTCAAAGACTTAATGGAAACCCTCTCACCGGCTTTTTTAAAAGCAAACTTCAGCCTTGAGGTTGTGCTGGGCTCTGCTGCTGCCTTAGCTTGTCATTAAATACCATGCAAGAATTGGGATTGGCAATACTACATTTTCAGTTGATGTATCCCAGTGTGAAGGCTGTGTGGAAGCACGCTTAGGAGGCAGCTGCTAAAGGACGGCCTGATTCTTCGAGATGCCAAGTGTGTGCATTTCAAAGAACTTTGTTGTGCCGATTTTCAAGGGGCAGCTTTTGTGACCTTATTTTCAGTGGTGTTAAGAACATGGAATCGCCATGGAGATCTTGACCTCGTGCTTGATTTCTGCTCTGAGATACCCTAAACAAATAGTGATAGCCAGAAAGCAGCCTCCCCCTCAGCACAGCAGTCAGGATTGGAATAATTTTGGCTTACGTATGGGGATTTCTTTTCCGTCTGCTGGAATACCGTGTCAGTCTGTATGAGTTAAATAGTCATGACAGTGAGGTTAATGCCTGTGTGATCACTCTTATGTATTGATGGATCGTGTTTGCTCTTCAGATTTAGTGCAAATACCTGATAGTGTGAAAGCAATCAGGTTTGATCAGATGCAGGATTATGCCTGTCTTTGCAATTTCTAAGTACTCCTGCCATTTAATTGTGTAATACAATAAAATAGTGCTCCATACAAGGCAATGAGGCTGTTATTTTTAAACTGAGTTGTTTTTTTGCTTCAGAAAGCTTAATCCTTTTATGCCAGAAGGCTGTAGGAAGATAGGAAAATATAGAATGCAGCCCATGACTGTGGGTGCCTAATCATTTTTATTTTGCTCCAGAATGTAAAAGATAAATAGAAGATTTATTATTGTAGGATTTGGGGATTTCCTGTGCCAAACTCATTGGAGCAAATAAAAAAAATGTCTTCATTTACCATCAAACAAGCCTAGCAAAGTCTCCATCTGCCTAGTGGTGAGCCAGTCACATTATTCACTTCAATGCCTGGGAGTGTTAGCCACATAAGACTGTAACATCACATTCCTGTTATGCAGGTCCCTGCAACGCTGAGAGAGCGGCAGAAAGCCCACACTGCCCCATTAGAGACTGCCTGGATTATTCTGTACAGTGTAATTCTGTTTACTCCATAACTCAGGAAATTGTGCCGGAGCTGGGGAAAGGGAGGGCAGCTGTGGAAGTGCCTAGCAGTGTGCTGTTACAGAAATGGACAATCAATAATAGCTTTTGTGAAAATACAGCCATATAATGCAGCTTTAGGGAAAAAAAACCTTCTCGTTCTGCTTCTCGGAATGAAAGGTTCGATTGTGAATCGGCTATTTATTAAACTTGTTTGCTCAAGTTACATTAAGGTGCTGAGCATCATTTGTCCAGGGTAATTCTGGGATAATTGATTTAGAAAAAAATGAAAAGAGATCGGACTGAGTACATACAGAGCACATAAGAAAGTAATCCAGTATGGTTACAGCCTTCCACAGAAAAGCAGTTCAGCCCCAAAAGGGAATGGAAAATGTCTGGGGCATTTTTTGCCTCGGTTCTTTTGCAATGTCAGATGCCCTGCTCCTGGTTGTGCTCTCAGAGACCCTCAGGACTGGAATGTCCATAGGCTTCTGTAGGTGCTGTCTTGTTCTGGGGCTGAGAAATGGTAGAAAAATAGCAAATCAAGAACAACAGTGCTGTAGCTTAGCCTGAATGAGAACTGAGTGTCCTGTATTGCTCTGAAGGGCTCACTTGGCTGGGACAAAGGGCATAATGCACCAGGGAATGAACCAGGTCACTGTTGTGTCCATGTCGAGTCACACGTGTACGTTATCCTCCTGGGAATCAAATGGTGGTGAAATCAGGAAGAGTTGAGTTAATAGCGGCAAAGGAGTAGAAAACCAGAAAACTGATGGAAAACCAGAAAGAGGGATCGCTGTTGTGAAAGAAGAGGAGAATGAGGTAGGAAAGAGAATGGTTCAGGGCTTAATTTCCTACGCACTGACGGCTCTCAGCATGAGAAGAAATCAGAAACTATTTTCAGTCTTTCTCCCTGTGTCTGGGTACCTTCCCGTGTTCGTTTGTTTCCAGAATAATGAATGGCATGGTTTGTATAAATGAAATATACTGTTCTAACTGGTTTCTGAAGGCAACTTAGTACATTATAGGAGTACATGTAATAATTTGGTGTAGTTTAGATATGTAAGAGTGAGGAAAGGGAAAACCTCTCAAATAAGCAGAAACTTTCCTGAAAAAGAGCAGGGTTTCTTCCCACGGGCTTTGTTCTCCATGGTTTAATGCAAAAAAGTTAGGAATTTGAGGAAAAATTACAAAGACTCTTCTAGAGGAAATATTTTCTCCTATAGTGAGCTCCACAGGATTTTTAGGAATAATATTTAAAATCCTATTTGCTACTTTTACTACTTTATTCAGGTCTTCAGCCTTTTTATATTCAGTAGATGTTATACATGGAGTTAACTCTATTTCATTATGCAGTTGCATTGGCTGTACATTATGGGTTTTCAGTGAATATAAACATCATCTATTTCAGTTTTTTAGAGTATTAATATTTAAATTGTCAGTATGCAGAAGAATTTTACAGGCTAGAGAGACTGTGTTAGTCATAATTGTAATGAGTGTAGTTATTTTTTTATAGATATACCTAGAGGCAATTTCTAATTGCTAGTTAAAGTTATGCATAACACATTTATTATTGTTAAGGACATAATTAAACTTAATTTATAATAATCAAGTACTACAGATAATTCAGTTCTCCCCCTCTACTCAAAATTTCTGTGTGTTATTTTGTTTATTTGTGTGTTTGGGGCATGGGTGGAGGAAAGAGGAACCAGCTTTTCTGGACAGGGGTAAAAGTTTTTTGACCCACTAACTTAAATGAAGAACTACAAATAATAGCAATGGTTTCTTGTAACAATTATTTGTAGTTGAATGAGTATATGTATTTCTGAACTCACCCTCAATCATTTTATTTGTGGATGTTTAAATAATTACTGAGTATTCATGAAAATGCTTGACAGTCTTGAATTAAAATATAAACAATTACATGTCAGATAGTCGCTTTTCACTGTATCATTTACACAGTGAAGTTTGCTGTGCAAACAAATGGGAAGAAAAAGATTATTATGGTCATCTAATGAAGTGTATACTACTCATTTTGCATTTATTTCCTGAAAATTAAGCATTTCTTTTGTAGTCTTTTTTTTCCCCATTCCCACTTCCTTTTTTTTTTTGTTATTCCACATTCATAGTTGTATTATTTTTGACTTGTCTGAGTCGTGACTTTTCTCCTGTGAGTCAGAGGGCTTGTCCAACTCTATTTCTAAAGCAAGAGGTGATTCATTGCCAGCACTTGGGCCGTTGCACGTACTTCGACTGCCGACTCTTCGTGCCAGCCCGACGACCTCCTTTGCTCACATTTGACAGTACAGCAGAGCATCAGTCCACATCCAGGGCTTCAGGACATTACAGTTGTACAAAGAGTAATATTTTGAAGGTGTTGCTGGTCAGTCACCCTTCTTTAATAAGACAACATTCACACCAGCTGTTTACACTGTGGTTGGCTACGTTTTTTTCCCACATACGTACTAAGATGTGTCTTCATTGCGTATGCCAGAATTGCTTCTTCGAGCACAGCAGTCAAATGCTCATAACTTTCCTGATATCTCCATCATAAGGGGAACAGGGACTTCAACCAGGATTTGTCATTATTGTACTTGTGGTCTGAGTGTGACATAATAATAAATTCAAAAGAATGGTGGATGATATTTGGGTAGGAACAGGCAAAACCCTAAATCAAGAATGAAGAAATAATAAAAATAGAGTTTTGTCAAATAGAATAGAAGTCTTCAGTTTTTTTCAGTGCACAATGAATTACAGGAAAAATATTAATTTATAAAGAATATTTTGTGGAACACCCCCCCCCCCCGAAATTCCTGAGCTTTGTTTCCACTTTATCTAAGATGTAGGGAAAAACTCCCTTTATTATCATATATTTTAACAATAAACAAGGGAAGAGAAAGCAGTAATTTCTTATTTGCCAGGGCAGATGAATCCAAAGCTGAAGGCCTAGTTTGCAGAGTTTGTAAAGCAATTAAAAATAACAGGATTCCCAATTCAAATTGCTGGCTCAAAATGCATCTGATTCAGTAAGGAAAGCAGAGGAATAAGTCAGTGATTGAGTTCCTTGCACAGGGGATTTGCCAAACCAGAGATCTAACATTTTCATTTTCTTCAATTACATTTTGACTACCCTGACACAGATAAAAAAAGTCATTTTTTTATGAGGACATGGCTTTCAAAAGTTATTTAAAATATTTGGTTTTTTTGTTTCTCTTCCGAAGAATCTGTAGATACCTATTTGGGGCCAAATTCAGCAAGCAGCTGAAAACTGTAGCCCATCCTATTTGTATTTAAAAAAAAGCTTAACAGTGATGATGACTAACACCAAATATTTAATATTCCCCATTTTTAGTGAATGTACTTCTCCCTCTCTTTTTTTGCTTTTGTTCTAGGATGTCTTTTGTTTAAGAACTGAGGATTTTTTTCAGTGAAAGCATTCCTGATACTTTTACCAGTTCAGAAAAATTGACTGTTTAATATTGGACATAGTCTGAATATCATTTTACTTGCTATATGCTTTCTCCACATTGTGTGCATGTATGAGTCTCTCTCTCTCCAGATAGATTTATAAGATGTACATGTATGTATTATATATAATACATATTATTGTTTTATGTATATTTTATATATACCATATGATACTAATATTTTTAATATGATTTTTTAATAGGAATATAGTATAATCTTTTTCTAGAGACACTAAAACACTGTATTTAAACATGTAACATATTTTAAGTATTTTAGAAATACCAGTCTTCTCCGTTCCTATTTTGCACTTTTTTTAAAAAATGGCAACAAGTGTTAGATACTAGTGTTACATTTGATGGCTAAACATAAGAGAATCGTGCTCTGTGAGAGGTTTCATGCGTTTGGTAGTGAAAGCTACTTTCATTTTACAACAGAATTTTCACGCCTGTTTTTGTAAAGAGCAGCAAAAAAAGACCTTGCTTTTTAATGGGAGAAACATTGCTTTACGTATTGATTTATCCAGTTAAGTTTGCAGCAAGTAGCTAATGTTCAGGAGTTGAAGGTAGAACTGTTGCTGTCTTTGGTGAGAATCACTCAACAAAAGCATTCCCCTTGATCCAGCAGATATATTTGTGGCAGCACAGGTTTCCCTCCAGGCAAAAGTGCATGTGAAATCTTCTTTTAAAAGGGCAATTCAAAAAATTTGCTGTGTTAAACAGAAGTGCAAAAAACTATTTTAATGAAAGACAGGTTGCAAGCGTTTGCCTAAGATTATCACTCTGCTAAACTGAAGCAGAGCAGCCGAAATTCCTGCATCATTTACATCCCATGAGTAAGGCAAGGGCAAAAGCTGGAGGGAAAATATTTGATAATGTGTGAGCAAACAGCTGTGAGGAAGAAAAAGCTGCACTTTCAGTCGCTGAATCTCTTGGCAAAAGAAAATAATAGTTTGGTCAAAGCCAAATGAAGCAAACCCTAGGCTGTGCCATGCCACAAATCCTTAAAGGGACACTCTCAATTTGGATTTTAAAAAAAAGTTCCGATGTCCTTCAGTTTCTTCTCCTTTTAAATACTCTGGTTGGCACTTAAAAATGTATAAAACTTTAATTTTTGTTCGTGGAATCTTTCCCTTTTTTATGTTTGCAAAGGTGGTTTCTGTTAGCCAGTTTCCTCCTTGCTATCTGAGGCCCTGATCCTGCCAAAATATATTCATGTCCTTTATTGCAGCGAGTCTCCCATCCAAGTCCCTCCCAGCAGGAAAGGTGAGCTCACATTTGTGTGTTTGTAGGAGCAGCGCCTAATTGTAGGGGAAATGGAAACTGCACAGAGTTCTGTCTGTGGCACAAAATAAACAATAGACAATATGGAGTAAAGTATATTTCTTTAATACTTCAATTATAGAAGCACTAGATGTGATGTGTAACTTTAGTAAGGGACAGACCCTTCAGAGAGGAATGTAATTTTTCATCTTATAAGTATATAGGTTTAAGGAGAAATAGCTATTAAAATAGCCTATATTGAAATTATTTTAGTTGTGAGGTGAGGAATCAGATTCTTTATTTTCATCCTGTATTTTCATTCCAATGTAAAACTGTCAAGCCCTTTTGTTGCTTGCCATGAAACTCCAGTAGGATTTTGGCTTTATTTCCCTCGTGCATGATCTTGTTTTGCACATTTAGCAGTTCTGATGTTGGAACTTTAGGTAAATCCATTCAGAAATTTTAAGTAAGTCCATGCAGTATTTATTTAATCCCCTTTTATGGTGGCAGCAAAAGACAAAATGTTGAACTAAATTAAATTGTGACCCCATATATGTCCGTATTGAGAAAAATAATCTCACTGTAGTCGCTGGGAGCTGGAAAATACATCAGATGCAATTTAGGCATTTTCTTGAACCTGGAAGCGTAAACTGCATTTGAAAATTGGTGGGGGGAAAAAAAGTGTGCTTAAATAATTTACATGCCTTCAAAGATACTATCGAGTTTTAAAGTATGGTATTGGCATGCATGACCATAATTGAAAAATCTAATCTATCCATAGCATGGTACCTTCAGCTTGTGCTAGAGGTGGTTGAGATAAAGACTGCAAACCCCTGTCCATCTTACAGAGCTTGGTAAAGCCACTGCACAAACAGCTATTAGACCCAACATGAAGAATGGGAACGGAGGACTGAACTGTTGGGTGAGAAATTATCTTTCTTTCTGGCTTACAACCTTCAGTAAAAGTTGGGGAAAGGTGTTTTGCTATTACTCAGTTTTTGGACTTCGGTTGCAGGGAAGTTTTGAAGAAGAAAAGTGATCTTTATTTCTGGTTCTCTCTTCTTGCACACTGGTGCAGCTATTTTACTGGAAGTCATTTGCAGAGCACAGGCGAGATGTCATTATTTAGATCTTGTAAAATAAAATCTGAACGACCACATACCAGCACTTCGGGAAGATTTTATAAGCATTTTCCTCTCCAAAAGCCTAGTTTTGCTCTTCCACTGGGCCCTGAACTCTTGACAACTTTTAAAGGGTATTTCAGTGAAAGAAACAAGCCTCTTGCAAGCAGCTGGACAAATGATTTGCACCGTGTCCCGAAGTTACCAGAAATGTTAGTTTCTCCTGCCCCTTCCCCAGTGGCTGTATCCTTCCCCAACGGGCTGTATCCCCAGTGGCTGTATCCAAAAGCCACAACGGGATTTTTAGCTCCCCATACATTTCTCTGAATATCTCACATCCCAGGCACAAGCAAATGTTTTCTCCATCTGTCTCCCGTCTAAGGATGTTCTGCTGGGATGAGCACATAGAGCAAGTAGTCAAGAGAGCCTCTTCATTGAAGGTTCTAATTTGTTTTTGATTTTCACAAAATGTGTAGAAATTTATCTCTATCCCTCTGACAAAGTTGTTTGAAGCCGACCAGTGAGTCAGTTTGGATCAGTGGTCCAGTATATGAAGGGAAAAGGAAAATTTACCAGCTGATGGCCTTCTGTGAGCCTAATTTCCTAAGAATTATAGCTAAAAGGTTTGATGTATAAACAGGCAATCTATCCCCTTACTTTTATAACCCAGTGTTCAAGAGGGATGCTTTAGGCTAGAGTTATTTTATGTGCTTATGAAAAGATGATGGAAAAATAATGTTCCACACTTTCACATATTTTTTGTCATTTGTATAACTTCATTCTTCAGCTTTCAGATCTGAGTGCAACTTTAGGAAACAAACCCAACTGCATAAAGCTTATGCACATGCTGTTAGGAGGTACTGATACTCTGTGCCCTTTTGTTCCTGACATGGGTCTTCTAAACAACATTTCTTCTCCTTTCCCACAATACAGATAAAGAGATAGCTAACAAAAATCAGTATATCACCATTAGCAAACAAATTAGAATCTTAAGGTACAAACAGAACATCAAACCTTTGAACTATTGGTTTAACTATAGATTCACAGAGGTGTCCATAGGGTGGTTTGCAGACCAGTTTGGCATGTTGGTTTAGAGGATATTGCACTTTGTTTTTCCAGAAGGAGATCTGAGTTGCTGCACACTCAAATGATGTACGCTAACATTACCTTAATACTGGCAGTGACAAGTTATTCAGGAGTATTTCCCCAGAGATTGCAGTGTCTCAGCTACTGCCCCTTCTTTTGGACTGTGTTAGAAGCCCTGACAACTCAAAATGAAATGTTTCCCCTTATTTGGTAAATGGTAACATTTTGAAATGATAATTAATACAATTAACAATACAATTAACCTTTCATAATTTTTTTCAGTGGTTTGACATAAATAGTTATGCCTTCTGAGTAAAAATCTCCCTGTTAAGGAACCTAAATTAGAGTCCATTTACCACATAAGACTAATTTAAACCTTATATTAAGGGTTCAGTATAGTTTGTCGGCTCTTTGTGGAACACTGAATATGAATTTCATCAGAATATTTATAGATACAACATTCCTCCTTTGTATCACCATCTGCTCACCACCTCTGATTCTCTAGCTGAGCTTCAGGGTCTGTACCAATGTCAGCGGAAGCTTTAAAATCTGCCATTAAAACAGCAACAACTGCAGAGATCTGCTGTTAAAATAATAGCAACAACATCACTCTGTGGGATGCTGGGGAACACACGACTATGGACAGGCCTGATCCAGCATTCCTTTCCTGCCCTGGGAGCTCTTTTGGGGGGTAAAACTAAGAAAAGAAAGAATGCACAGGCTGAGTGCGTTTCTGCACAGATAGATGGAAATGTGGAACTACTTTCTCCTATTGTCCTTCTAGCTGAACACTGGGGAGAGAGTGGAACAATGCATGGAAATGCCATGGAGGGAATGTAAAGAGATGCTCAGCAGATGAATTCAATATAGACAGTGCTAAAAACACTGATAATATTAATTTACACGTTTTCCAAATTACTCTCCATGTAATTGTGACTGAGCCAGCTTCTACACATATAAGTTAATGGTAGCAGGATTGCAATTAATAGGAGCAGTGCTTATATTGGATAGTAGCGGGACTGAACTTAGGGGTCATGTGTGAAACACCCTGGAAACACAACTAGAGTTGTGAGCAAGAGAACAATATGTGAAAAAGGAAGTAGTGAGTAAACATTCACTGTCTGAGGAATTTTTCGTTGATTGTGAGGGAAAACCACTGAGCAACATCATCTGGTTTGGCCCATTAGTTGTTCGTTTTTCCTAAGAGTCTGGGTGGCCATGATACAGAAGTTGAGACATATTCCTGAAGAGCATCTCAGCACATGCACACATCTGATGAATTCACATCATATTGTCCAGCACTACTTCTTAGCACATTTTCATGTGTTACATTAGCAGAACTTCAGACACAGTGTAATTCCTGACACAAAAATAAGATTGGGGTGTCTAGCATGAAATAAAAAGATGTGATCAGCAGTATATCTTGAGAGGCTCTACTTTTCATATTTTGATGCTGCTTTGATAAAAAAAAAAGCCTGAAATGTAGAATAATGAGCTTTTTCTAACAGAGAGAAACTAAGGGCTTTAAAAATTGCCCTTTTCACAGAAGAATAATTTATGACTAATGAATTAAGCTTACCACAACAAAAGGATAAAAAAGGACAAATCCTCAAGACAGAAAGTGCCTTTGCATGATTTCTTATCCTGATAAGTGTGTGAGTGACCATTTGCAATGAATGTTAAGAGTGAAAAACCAATGGGGTGTTTTAGGTGCTTGGAGTGGTATAGAACAAAGGATATCTCTTGTGAACCTGTGAATTCTCATCTGCTAAAGAAAATTATTGTAATTAAGTTACATGTAGAAGTAGAAGGAGGTCTGCTGATTTTGATGCGATTATTTGCTGAAGAGCTAGGCAGCAAATTAGTTCTGTGCCTTGTGGTGCAATCACTGCGAAGTGTAAAACTCACTGAAAGAAGAATATAGACTGGAGGACCAAAGTATGTTGATGAAGTGACTTTGTTGAATATATTAGTGATAACTGATAACTTGTCAGAACAGCAACATTGTGAAAAAAGTGTTAAATCTCTAACATACTCAATATTCTGATCAGCTATTGCATGGTACAAATAGACAGTTGCAGTTTCCTGGCAGAGGAAGAATACACACAGAATTAGTTAACAAAGAACAACAAAAAATGGCAGCATGATAAACAATTAATGAATGTTGCAACAATGGTGAAGTGTAGTGGGAACACCATCTTTGTACACAATTTAATTTCCTCTTATATTGTGCAGGGTTTTTTGTCTTGCTTCCCTTGTGCATCCAGAGAGTGCTGTTGGTTAAGTGGAACATCAGATGAAGGTGTGAACTGCTCACGTCTCTGCTGTCAGAGGGAAAAATGCTGCTGCATTTTGTTTTAATCTAAACTGTGTGAGTCTGTCAGTGAGACTATGTGGAAATGAACAGGAGACCAAAACAGGAGGGGAATATAAGAGATCTCCATGAGATAAGGGAACCCAATTTATTATTTTTAATGACAGGCATATGGAAGAGGCGCGTATACCACAGGAGTAACAAGAAACAGCCTACAATTTAATAACGGTAGAAGATAGCATTTATTTTTATGGCAGGTCAAGAGCCCAATCCACAAAACAGATGAAACTTTGCTTTCATGAGCTCAGCAGGCCAAACCCATACCATGCAAGCCATGACTGCAGTTGGACTGGCCTTTGAAGTTAGTTGTATCTGCCTTTGCAGTATTAGGCACATGAAGCCCAAGAATGTTACAGGAAAAAACCTTTAAAAAATTACCGTAAAGGGGAAGTAGCATAAAGGAAAAAAAGTTAAAATCCACATTCTTGTGGGTATAAATCAGTTCCAGTGACTTGAGTGAATTTTCCCTTGTTGATACTATGTGAAACTGACCCAGAAAGACATAAGTATGAATACAGTAGCCAATTGGGCAAAACTCCAGTGAGATAAGCATTATCTGTGTAATCTGAGATAAATTCCTTTTAATTTGGTTCAATAAAGGTAAGAACTGCACAGTGCAAGCCATACAGAGGTCAGACTGGTCTACACCTTTTCTGTGTGCCTATGACTGCTTGTTAGTAATCTACAAGAGCTTGAGGCACGGGCTCGAGGCTTGAATTTGATCTCGTACATCCAGAGTCTTTTACTTCCTTGGTCTGTTAAGACACTGTAGGATCTCTCCTAGTCATTCTGGGTTTTGCAAAGAAGTAAATTGGGATGAAAAACACCGAATCTGGCTAGACACACCTTTTCTATCAAGGATGTACCTGCCTGACTAGGAAGAAAGAAGAGTTTATTTGGGTACATCAACCCTGCTCCTTCTTGCTTGTTCGTGGCTCCTTTCAGCTACTTTCTGTTCAGTTGATTTTTCACTATTTTCCTCAAGTATCCAGCTTCTCCCTTTTGGTTCAGAATCCTCTTTCTTTGCTTTTTCACCATGATAAAACTCATCATGATCATTCTTTTAGACTATCTTGCCTACAGGAAAATTACTGCTGATAATTTTCCCCCGATATTGTCTGGCACATGATCATCAGGCCAGGAACTTCTTAGGCTATTTACCTTCCATTAAAGAAAAAAAAAACCAACCCAAAACAAAAGATAATTTTCTGTTTAGACAACTAAAAAAACCCAGTCTAAATGCAGCTAGAACATGCAGAAATTGCAAAACAAGGTATTCAAGATTCACAAAAACAAGATATTCAAGATTCACAAAAGTATTAACATGATACAATTCATTTAATGGAAGTATTATGCCAGTTAACAAATGTGTATGTGAATAATGTATATGCAATATGTAAATAATCAATATTATGCATAAAAAATATCATGACTAGGAAATTTGGGCTTACTCCCTGCTGAATTTCTACCTTCTGTGTGAGTAAAGGATAGAACTTGGATTTCAAAAACACTTTTTCATCTTCTTGCTAATTTCTAGAAATGTAAACCGATGGGCTTCTCCATCTGGCGCCAAGGTGTTCCAGAATTAGTGGGCTGCATCTTAAAGGAGGAAAGGAGAGGGTGGTTCAAGGGTGAGACTCAATACCTTCCAGGTTTGATCATTCCACACTTAGGGTCTCACTGCAAGAGGGATATCCTCTCCTGCTTCTGCACCAAGTGAACTCCATGCGAGGAGCAGGCAGCAGGTAGCCCAGCAGATCCAAAGGAACACTGCTGTCTGCTAGGACTAGGGCTATGGTCAAGTCCACTCAGAATACTTCTGTCATCCCGGGTCCCTGGTGCAACCCAGGATGATAGGAAAGAAGCTTGCATCTCAAGAGGTTGTCCAGTAGGAAAAGTCACCATCACAGAATATACACTGAATTGCTATGGAAACAGATACATAATAGAAATATTTTAAAATTAAAGTTGGTTTTGAGCAAATCACACCTGGAAGATGAGTAGCTTATGTGTTCTCTCTCTCATTCCCTATGCTGAGGTATCTATTTCCCCGTTAAAATTATGTGCGTTTTAGAAATTATTCCATTTTTTCTTGAGTTCATCTACATCAGTTTCTCAAAAGTGCAGAAAGGTCAGTTGAGAGCTCCTGTACAATTATCACTGATTGCTATTGCTAATAGAAGAGAGGACTCCTTAATTTATTTTCACAAACTTTTAAAATAATACTTGATATCTGCCTCCAAAGGGTTAATCTAAATGGATGACAGCTGTCATAATGCAAACAGAAATATACATTGGATTGAGTGAAGAATTCTTTATTTTTAACCAAGATGGTAAAAAAAGATGAAGGGAAAACAGTATTTTCCTATTTACCCCAAGGAAGGCCAATTAAAGAAGTGGCTTTACATTTTTTTTTGTCCTTAATCTCTTTCTTATGCAGCACTCATCTCAGAAATTTTCTCACACCATTCTCATTCTGTATTAGCCTACAAATATGGCTTTGTCCTCAAGTATAAAGCATCCTTCAGCCGAGTTCCTTATTTCAGCTGAGCTCTGTGACAATGTGCTACCCTTTCAGCCCTGTAAGATTTCCCCTTGTGGGAGGCCTTAATAGTATGGAACTGTTTGGTTTTGGCTCTGTCTACTGCCAGATGAAATTAATGACAACAGATTTTCAAGTCTTTAAAGTGCTGTCTGGTACACACAAAAGTATGTGGTGAAACGGGAAAAGAATGTGAGGGAATATATTCATTTTCACAATTTTTTTTAGCCCATCTAAGAAATCTCTGTTCTTACTCCATTTCTTAAAATTCCTGAGGATTTGAGACATATAGGTATTTCACTGAATCTGTAGTGCATGATAGTTACTTATCTGAGGGGGGGGTTTTTTCCCAAAAATGCGGAAATCCAACACTTTTTTTTCTTTTGACTAAGAATTTTATGTGTGGAAGCTGAGCTGTATCTCCACTGCTTATGAGGCATCCTGTGCTCAATGTTTCACAGATCATTACTGCAGGTCCTGCCTCTGATCTGCCCCTCCCTTGCTTAATTTTGAGAATTCTGCTTAATTCCTCATGGGCAAAATGAACAGCTGTCAGCTGTCGGCAGGACCTCATCAATTGTCTTCCCCTTGAAGACATTCAATCCATCAATCCATGAACAGATGAGGTGTAGGATCTTTATGGAGCAGAAGTGCCAGTACTCAACATATTTTCAAAATTACATTTTTATTGCCATAAATATAAGGTCCTGTTGCTTAATTATTTCTACATCCAGAGACAAGAAGTCTAACCCATATAATTTTCAAGCTTTGCAATTTGGGTTTTAAAATTTTAGTTGATTTATTTCTTCTCAAAGAGAAACTACCTTTTTATTGTGCATAATCTTGATAAATAATTCTAAGAACACCATGTTTGGTCATAGACTTATGTTCTGCTGCCTTATTTGCATTCAGACTTTTTATGAAAGTACTCAGTTCCTCTTTTAAGTGCATTATGCAAGAATTCTCAGTTTGTTTTTTTGTTTTTGTTTAAAAAAAAATTTTAAATTTTTTAGTTTGTGGTTCTGTGGGAAAGAAGCCTTAAAGGAGTTTTAAAGTTGTTGGCTTTTGGAGAGTTGACCTGCAATAAATAAAACCCTTTGGTCTCAAATCAACCAACATCTCTTCTCAGCATGTTGCCATATGTCCTTTTGCTGTCCCTTTTGAAGAAACTGCTATATTATCCACTTTTTAAAAAGCCTGTCCACCATCTTCCCCTTATGTAATGTTTTGGTTTATGCATTTTTATGTTGGTTCTGTTTAACAGATTTGAAGGAAATCCCCTCCCTCCAATCCCTGGGGATTTATGCATATTTTAACAAAAGCTTTTAGTAACTTTCTGCTTATCTTAAACTGAAAGGGATTCACCAGGCCTTTCCTCACTGATTCCTGATTTTTAAGATGGAAAGCTTTACTGGTACCTTCATCATTTATCATTGCCTTTCAAGCACCCCACAGAGGTTTCTTATCCCAATGAGTTTTTTAGATAATTCTGAAAAAACTATAAAAACTTTTCACCCTAAGCTATAAGTAAAGTACCTTTCAGTTACCATCAACACAATTTATTTTAAATTTCACTCTTTTGAAATTATGCACAGGGAGGGAGGACACTTAATGATTACATCCAGTGAGATCAAATGAACTGTATTTAACAGCCCACTAGTGATAGGGAACACGTCAGTGCCCAAATATGCGTCACATGGTTGACAACAGTAAGAGCAGCCCCCAAGTTAAGACCTTACCTCCTCTTGAACATTTCCAGCATCTACCAAGGTGACTAGCTTTAAATTACCTTCTTATCTACAAATCCTCATCACTGTGCTCTACTAAGGGCTGGATTAAGGGACTGACTACAATGTTCTCTTCTGTCCTAAATTTTTTTTAAAACTCTTAAAAAAATAAAGTGATATGAAAGAAGCTTGTTCCTCTGTGGAACAGTATGGAGTATACACTCTTTCAAGTTACCGTTTTAGAAGTCTTTGATCAGAATATATCTGCCATCTTCAAACACCAAGCTTTTAGGATGAAAAGGAGGTATTTGACTAATAAAACTGCCACCCCTTCTCCTGGTGGCCTGACGAGCAGTATGGTGTATATTCTCATATTGCGTCTCAAAAAGCTCTCGTTGGTCTGCATAGGAGATTCTCGTAATTGCACAGTTGTGTTATTAATTTTTAAATTTTTTTTTAATTGCTTGTAAAACTTGTTGACCTAAGCTGGTCAATCATTTAGGATTCAAAGACATCATTTGAATTTCTTCATCTGTTCTGCTGGCTTTTCAGCTGTTGCTTTTCCAACATTTAAACTTACAGTCTGTTATTCTAGTCATTTCAGATGATACTTTCATAAACGATTCAATGCTTCAATTCAATGGTGCAATTGCCTGTCACAATAACAAGTATCCCCTTTTATTGACAGAGGTGATGACAAAATTTCAGATAACTTTTCAAGCTTCATACTCTCCTTAGTTTGCTTTCTTGCTATGTGTGTTTTATACTTTATTGCTGCCCTAACGTTCATTGGGTTAACTTTAGCCATTCTGAATTTCTCCTGTCTTGAGTAACTTATTGCTAGCCTTCTGTACCTTCAAACACTGCTGTGTCCTGTGCCCTTTGGAGCATAAGTGCAACTTCAAGTGACCAGAAATTGCTCGTTAACAGAAGGTACTGACCACTGAAGGGGAAGGCATTTGCATCAGAGAGATGCTGAGAGAGCCGGGAAGGGAGGATATAATTATATTAAAAGCTCTGCTGGCCCAGGCAGGGGTGTTAATTGCTGTCCTCCCTAACAGCCTACACAAAAAGCAGCTGTTTGCCTGCCAGTCTGTCCAAATCATTCAAATCTAACGAAGGACAAGGTTTAAAACACTGCCTGAACTGCAATGTTCAAGATGGTTCTGTTCAAGACGGTGTCTCTGCATGTCATGCACCCTCTGCCAAAAAGATGGTGTCCACTAGGAGTTTTATTTCATACATATGGAGGGGCCCTCACCATCCGGGGTAACTTGGCAGCACAGAAGTCTTTGGGTGTCCCCAAAGCTTTTCCTCTCTTTGAAAGTCAAGGCAAGGAAGGCACCCTGCCTCGCTAGAAAGATTTCTGCTGCCCAGACGGGGGAAGTGCTGCTTGTTATTAAGTCTCTTGAAACTGTGAGCAGTTGTGAAAGCATGTTTGAAAGCAGGATATGCTCTACAGTGATATCCAGGGCTCATAAGAGATTTTAAAGGGGTTTAAAGACGAAATCAGACCTGATCAAGAGAGCCTGAAGACGGTAATTTAACAGGGGAACTCTGCATAATCTGAGGGTGTTGCTTCCCTGTGTATTGATTTTTCTGTGATTCTGAACTGAAAAAATGCATTAGGATATTAAAACCAGAACTTCTGGAGTAAGTTTGGATGAAATCATGAAGTGGGAGAATGTGGCAAATTTGCCCTCACAAAGCCCAGTATAAGCTTTTCCTTAAAAAATCACATCAAAGCCATAAACATTGCAAGATGTAAAGCATGACAAATGTGCAAACAGAAATACCTCTCTCTGTTCTTTCCATCTGAGCCTACAGAGGAGAGTATAGGATAGAACAGTTAACACTCCAGGATGCAAAAGGGAATAGCAAAGTAACCTAATTCAGAAGCTAATGCAAACATTAAATTACTCCCGTAGATTTTGCTGCAAATTTACTGTCATATCCATCTATTTGAGAGCTGTTTAGCATGGAAAGGGGTGCAGATGGTCCTACTGATAATACCTCTCCTGTCAAGAGAGATCCTTTGGATTCATGCCACTGGCAGGGAAAGTGAAGGTAGTTATGGAATTTGGCATAATGGAATTTGGTCCATCTGCATTGGAGGAAAAGGAAGCTGCTTTAGTTCTTTTTTTTTTTCAGCTTTACTTCTGATTCAAATTGCCTCTGGTTTTGAAGCTCAGAGGAGCTGAGCAGGGCAACTAACTGATCCCTCCTGTGATGTCTGCATCCTCTTTGTAGCGAAGCTTAGTGAGATATTTTGGCTTTCTAGCTTTGATAACGTTCTTTCCCAATAATGAGCTTTTTTAAAAAATACAAATAAAAGTGTTTATACTTTAAGACTGCAGATCACCATTTCCACTAGCAGCAGGGATATGCTGTAAACCGAAATGAGTGTAGACTTAATATCCTTCTGATGGCTCCTAGTGGTCCTTGTAGGATTTTCTTCATATTACGCTGATTATCTGTAGTATTTTACAGCTTTCTACCAATAAATAACATTAGCAGCTTGTAGTTTGTTTTACAATGTAAGGTGGTATTCACTGTTTTTATATTTGCTATCATATGGTGTTAGGGAAAATACACGCTGAATTTCTATTTATTTATTTAAATATTAAGAGGGTCAGAGCTGCACACAGAAAATGCACTGTGAAACCCCCTTGAATTCATTATTATTATTATCCAAAGACTAAGATTTTTCCTTGTCCAATGCTTTAATATAAAAGCCTCTATGTTCAATTAACACTAGACTAAAAGGGTTACTTCTTAGTGAGATCATCTGAGATGGCTGTAACTTGTGTGGGGTAAGGAGTAGTCTTTGGCCTAGCAACATTCTTGGTTACTTTGATGAAAATCCACAGAGACCCACCAACCTATTAATCAGGATAAGTAGAAGCAATTTAGATATATGGAGTTTAAGGACCAAAGAGACCATTAGATTGTTTCATTACCTTTCCATCTATCACAGATTGCAGCATCTTATTCAGTCAACGTTTTATTTGGCTAAAGAGTATCTTCTAGAAAAGCACATAGGCTTCATTTGAAAGATTCGGAAGCAGGAGAATTCAGCACCACCTGCAGCAGGAGATATCACCCCACTGCTAAGAACATGTGTCTTCTTTCCCTCAGAAAAGAGCTTCAGCTTCCTGCATTGGTTCTTGTCATGTCTTCCTCAAGGAAATTAAAGAATTCTCATATATTTAATGCTTTATACTGTAAGCATATTCCTGCATTGTAATAAACTCACCCTTGTCTTCCTTTGGTATATGAAGCAGGCGCAGCTCTTTGCATCTTCCTTTGAAACACATTTTTCTTGAAACCAGAAGTAATTTTGCTGTTTCTGTTCTCTATCCCATTGAATTTTTAAACATTCTTTAGAAAATATGTGCACAGGACTATTCCAGTACTAGTACCTCTACTTTAAAAACTTTGAAAATCTAGATTAAAACTACCTCAAATCCCACTCAGTACTCCCCAGTTTAAACACAGTGACTTGTTTTTTACAGAGCATTACACTGGGAGTTCATATGGTGTTCTTGTCGCTGTGACACCTTATCCCTTTTCAGACACACCACTGTTCAAAACACAAACCTCAGTTTGTTGGTTTGGCTCCCATTCTTCATTCCTAAATACAAAAGTTTGCATTTGCCTGCTTTAGCATGCCCTGTTTAACAAGATTTATGTTCCATTGAAATATATGATATAGCTTTATTTATATCTTTATTCTTTGGCTTTTTTTGTGAATGGGATATCTTCCTGGCTTTTGAGTTTTTCTTGCCCTGAAGAAATATCTGACTCGTCAGCAGAGCTCCTCTGTTCATCCCATTCTCTTAACACTGACACTGTTCTAGTCTTTCAGTGTTCCCCTGCATTTCCAACACACATTCAAGACCATCACAGCAGGTCAGAGATCTCTTCAGCCAAGTCTCTTAGAATTGTTATGCACAAGTGGTCTCAGCCTGCCAAGATGAATATGCTTACTCCTAGGGGGCTGATCTGAATTTATGTAGCATCCTCCTCTGTTACTAATAAATATAATGTTCTTCAGCATTTTTACATGGTGTTGTCTTACTTGTGAGACCTAGACATGAGTAATTGTCATTTTGTATTTATATTAATGTATCTGAGTGCATTGATCTTAATAATTCAGCATTCTTAGTTTTATAGGTTACAAGCAAATATTTATTGCTGTTTTCTGATGAAGAGTGTTATGCCTGTAAATTCCCTGATACATTTTGTACTTCCTAATGCAGACTTCCTTGCTAGTTTTGGCTTGACTCATTCAGATCATTTAAAACTCTAGTCAAAATTGTTTCCTTTACCCATTGCTTCTCACATGCCTTGTGTTCCTGTGTCATATACTCCAAAATTGTGTTGGGACACTGAAATGAGTTGTTTCTAAATACAAATACCCATGTACTTTTAACCAACGTCAGGCTTGAGAACACAATTTGACCCTTAAACTGTTAACCACAAAAAGTGTTAATCTTCTGCCCCCACCAAGCAAACTATTTTTATGAAAGCTATTATCTCGATGGAAGCACTCCCACCTGCTCTCAGGAAGCCTTGGTGCGTGCTAATAGTTTGCTGTAATCTTAGAATTGCAGCTGCTTTGGGACTGGGTGTTCTCGGCCCTGCTGTCATTCATGCAGACACAGGGCTTTCACTATTTGCTGCTGTGACCTGGGTTGGTGGCTACCAGGTCACTGCTAAGTTGGGGTGCTGCCTCCATCTTCAGTCTCTGGAGGAGATCCTGATGTTTGCTCAGAGCACAGAACAAAACATCATTTCCATATGTTTAAGTTCTTCCCGAGCCTGCTCTTACCACCACAGTTACTGCTACAATTGCATACATTTAAATATTTGTGGGAAGGAACCATTTTTCCTCGGGTCAGTGTTGGAAGAAAATAATGGGAAAGGAAGAAGTAGGGGGAACAGTCACAGCCAACAACCACAGGAGGGTTGCGTGTTAATTTCTGCTCAGTCCTCCACAAAAAAAATTGGTCAACATAAATTATTTTTGACATAAAGCGTCCAGAGGCTGGGAAACTGAAAAATTGCAGCTACTCAGTGTAGAGAGAAAAGATAAATACCAACAAATGAATAGGAGACTGTCTTAGTTTGAAA
>WBMZ01016745.1:0-48972 GCA_013400975.1 Atrichornis clamosus | reverse complement strand
AAACGGCGGGGCCGGGGGCGCGCCCGCGCGGGGCCGCGCCAGGTGCGCAGGTGGGAGGGGCCGCAGGTGAGCCCGGTGAGCCCGGGAGTCGCCCGGGAGCCGCCATGGACGGGTCCGCCCTGCCCATCCGCCGCTCCCGCCGCCAGCTGGTGGAGGCCGTGCGGGAGCGGCCCTTCCTCATCGTCACCGGCGAGACGGGCAGCGGCAAAAGCACGCAGCTGCCCAAGTACCTCTACGAGGCAGGTAACGAAAGCCCCGCGGGCCGCGGACGTGCGGCCCAGGCACCGGTGAACTCCCGTAGCGCCCCCCGTGCTCTCGTGGGTGACGCAGCTTCGGGCTGGGCTGTGGTGAGAGGAGGTAGCTTGATTAAAGCTTTTAAATAAAAACCCCCAAAACTCTGGCCATGTGTACATTATGTAGGTACGTGTTTTAAAGTGACCTGGAGCAGCGCGACGCAGTGTCTCTGTTCATCCCACAATCTTTGGGGGTGTTCAGCCTTGAGGAGGCTCCAAGGGTGGCCTTTGAGCCTCTTCCAGTACCTGAAGGAGCGTGGCGGGACAGGACAAGGGGGGATGGCTTCCCACTGCCTAGAGGGCAGGGTTAGATGGGATATTAGGAAGAAATTCTTGCTTATGAGGATGGTGAGGCCCTGGCACAGGTTGCCCAGAGAAGCTGTAGCTCTCCCATCCCTGGAAGTGTCCAAGGCCGGGTTGGACGGGGCTTGGAGCACCCTGGGATAGTGGAAGGTGTCCCAGGAGGGTGTGGAATAGCTGCTCTGTAAGGTCCCTTCCAACCCTACCCTGTCTGCATCTCCCGCAGGCCTGGCCAAGCACGGCGCCATCGGTGTGACCCAGCCCCGGCGCGTGGCCACCGTGTCGGTGGCGCAGAGGGTGGCCGAGGAGATGGGCTGTGAGCTGGGGGCTCTCGTGGGCTACCAGGTCCGCTTCGACGACTGCACCTCCGAGGTGGGGCCCTGGGGACTGGCCTGGGGGTCGGGAGGGGTTCTGGGGCTGCCGTGGGGTCCGTGGGCCTCTCCATGGAGTGGCACAGCCCTGCTTCCTCTCCTGGGTCTTCGTGTGTAGAAGGTGTGAGAGCTTTTGGAAGTCTGTTCCAGCTGTTTGTATCGTGTAAACCATTTGAGGACGTTTTTTGGGCACGTTATAAGTGTAATATTGCCAAGCATCCGTGCTGTGGTGCCTGAGCAGCGTGATGGAATCCCAGCGTGTGTCCTGGACAAATAGGTGATCTGTGTAGGGGTGTTTACTTCACCTGGAAATAAAAGTCCAGGCTAACAGCTGAATGTCTGATTAAACCTTTCAGGACACTGCCATCAGGTACATGACTGATGGGTGCCTTTTGAGGCAGATCCTGACAGACCCCCTCCTCAGCAAGTACAGTGTCATAATTTTGGATGAAGCCCACGAGCGGAGCCTCAGCACAGTGAGTGCCACCTTCATCTGTCTTTTTGGTCGCTGTTTCTCCTTTTCTGTGGTCTGCTTATACCTTCCTCTCACTTCTGCACGATCCCCAGGGATTTTGACTGACTTTCCATGGGTGTGCTTTATCCTTTTGCTGCCCTAAGACCACAGAACTGCTGCTTTATTACATGCTGCATAATTTGAAAGTAAGATGTGGCCTCTAATAGTTGTAGTTTTTGTAGTTGTTGCATTTGAAAGCAGTTAAAACTTTGCTGGCTGTTGGATTCTCTCCCAAAATCTCTAGGAGTTACAAGCCAGCACACAGAACACAAACTTTCTAGAATACTAATTTAAAAAAAACCCCAAAAATACATGTAAACAAACCCTAAAACATCTCTCTTGCCTAAGGCCCAGTGTTTCTTAGGGTGTGAATATGACTGTGCAAAGAGATTATGGCTTTTGGGACCATGGAAGTATCTAGACTGACCTGAGTCCCAGAGGCTCTCAAATGTCACTCTGACCCTTCTGTGACCAGCAAGGGGACACCCAAGTCACTCAGACCTCAGGAGACTTTGTTGTGTCAGACAACTGCTGCTCCAGCAATCTCCCAGTCCAGCTGGGAAGAGGGAAAATTCTGAGTCCCGGTTCTGCCCTCAGGCATCTGCCTGGAGTTACTGCTCCTTTTCTGTATCTAAGGAGCAGATTTTTCATTCAGAGCACCACAGAATAAAATAAACTTGCTGAGGTTCTGGCAATAAAGAGTGCAACAAAGAAGGATTCACACACAGCCAGGTGACATGCACTGGAAAATGGGATGGAAAATGGGTCTCAGGTAACTGCTCACAAATGACTTGACCAAGAGAATATAAAAATGACACTACAAAATGTCCAGGGTGAATGTATTTATTCTTCATGATGCTTAGGCCTGCCATGTGTGACTTTCACCATATCAGTGGAATAAAATCAGTCCCTTCCAATCTGTCAGGCACTTCCTGGATATTAACATCCGTTTTTGCTGTTTTTCTGTTAGGATATTTTATTTGGTTTGCTGAAGAAACTGTTTCTACAGAAGAAACCAGCAGGCAGGAAGACAGACATGAAGGTGGTGGTGATGTCAGCCACCCTGGAGGTGGACAAGCTCTCCGAGTTCTTCGGACACTGCTCAGTGCTGCACATTCCAGGAAGGAGTTATCCTGTCAAGGAGATTTTCTGCAACCTGCTGAGCCCAAGGGACGTGGGCAGCTCTGCCTATGTCACAGAGGTCTGGCCTGGTTTGCTTTGTTTTCTGTGGGTGTCCTCTGTTTTTGGGGGGAGGCCACAAGAATCAGCTGCTGTGTGGTGTTCTCAGCATCTCTGCAGGAAAGAGGGAAGAATCAATCAGTATGAGGAGTCCTAGAAAGAATTAAGTGGGGTTTCAACTGTTACTGGCTTGTTTGTTGTTTGTTCCAGGCTGTAAAAGTCACACTGGATGTGCACTTACATGAACCAGAAGGAGACATCCTGGTTTTCCTGACAGGTGAGAATTTTCCTTTCAGCAGCTGCTGGTTGCTCCAGGTGCATCATGGCATTGCCAGCAAAGCAGTGCAGCATTCCAAAGCCTGTCTGCTTTGTCCCAGAGCAGAGAAGAGAAGGGAAAGGTGCAGGCTGATGCACAAAGACCTGTGAAGTGACAGTTTTCAGAGTATTTTCGGAATATCCAAATTGATTCTGTGTTGTCTACGTGTTTTAGTTTGTTGCTGATTCAGGAAGGAAGAATTATTTTAGCTGTAAAACCCTACCTGAATGTATGGGCCATATCTTTTAAGGGAAATCCTTGGTGAGAGCCCCTGTGGAAAGGCTGGATATCACTCCCAAACCACCTCCCATTGCTTCCTTATTTTAACGACATTGACAACTCTGGACAAAACAATCTTATTTAAAGATCTTGCGAACTGGGGAGGCAGAGCTGTAGCTTCTTGAGGTCACTGAAATGCCCTTTTGTGTCTTTTAGGTCAAAATGAGATAGAAAGAGCTTGTGACTTGCTGTTCAAGAAAGCAGAATCCATCGACTACCGGTACGAAGTCCACGACCGAGCTGTGGAAGGTCTGCTCATCTTACCTCTGTATGGCTCCATGTCCACGGGTGAGAGCACAGAACATCCCAGAGAACTCAGTTCACATCAGTGTTAACTGCAGGGGTTGTTGGAAGCCTTCTCCTCATCAGATTTTCTGTTGTGATTGGGAAGAGGGCAGTAATTAACCGCTTTGTTACAACACTTTGGCACTGTGGGGGTTTTTTTTTGGTGTCTTCTTAAACTAAATCAAACTTCAGCCTTCTCTGTAAGTTGCTCAGTTAAAATCCATATCCACTGGCTATGACTTCAGGCTCTTCGGTTAGGAAGGGGATACTGTGTAACTGAATGTTCAGATGTCCTCACATTTTATTTTATTTTATTTTATTTTATTTTATTTTATTTTATTTTAAATGGAAAATATGTTGCCAGTGTGTTTTTGGACCTGGAAGGGGAGATAGCAGCAGTACAGAGTTACACAATAGAGAAAAGAAAGGTTATCAGAAGGAGTCCCTGTTTTATTAGGCAGCAATACCACAGTTAAGTTTCAAAGAGTTAAAAACAGAGGCCCCTTGACCTTTGCTGAGCACAGATATTGTATTTTCAGATGAATTTGAGTGCAGTGCTTAAATGTGTGGCTGCCCAGGGGCTGAGGAAGTGTTCAGAAGAGCAGGGCAGCAAATTCCCCCCAAAAGTGCTGCTGAGGGGAAGATCTGGTAACAATCTGCAAAGGCAGAAAAACTTTTAACTTTTTGAAAGAGCAAAATAAAAAGTAGCGTAAAAGAAAAGTATAGCTTCTTCTTTATTCTGATGAATAATTTCTAATTGAGAGTGATATTTTTATTTTGTGGCAGTTTCTCAGAAGCCATTGTATTTAAATATTTTTAAATACACAAAAGAAAATGTTCCTCAAAGAGATTTTTATATTTTTCAAAAAAAGTGAAAAAATGTCAGGAGAAAACTGAGTTTCCACCTCTTTTCTTCTCCTGTAAAGCCAAATGGATGAATGAGAATTGCAAATGCTGCTTTGTTACACAATCAATGAAGATTTGCTGGAAACATGGGGGGGTAATTAATTTTTTTGATGTTCACATTTATTTTCTCTGATTGCTCAAACCCTTCAAATTTTTCCTGAAGATTCTGTTAAGACCAGGCATCTTGTTTGTTTTTGCTAGCTCTGGGTTAGGAAACATCCAGGAGACTTGGCCTTTCTCCATATCCAAATCTTCTTGAATATGTGAGCAATAAAGGAAAATATTCTCTGATTTCTGGCATGGGCTAAAATAATACCCAATCTGTATTTTAGAATTTTAGGTGATTCCCTTTTTAATATCATTCAAATGACTTTCACTGAGCATTTGAGTAAATGTGCACAGTTAGAGATGTGGTTTGAAATCAGAGCACTGTAACATAACAGACTTTGACTGATTATCTGTCATTTTAGATCAACAGAAAAGGATATTTTTGCCAGCTCCCAGAGGCATCAGAAAATGTGTGGTATCCACAAACATTGCTGCAACATCTCTAACCATTGAAGGAGTCAGGTATTGATTTTTGTCCTTCATAAGAGCTGTAACAGAGGGAATAATTCAGAAAGTTCTAGATTTGGAAAACACATCTGAGTTTATTCTGCTACTCTACCTGGCTTGTTGCCTTTTTTTGGGTGTGTGGTAAGAAAACCCTTGGTATTATTACATAATTTACACGTTATTAATATTTTTGGACCCTAATTTCAAATGAAATCTAATTAACCACAGTCTAGGTAGGGTCAATGTGTTCTTTTTGATGAAGTGCATGTGGCAGTTACTTGTCTGTCTGCTGAGACCTCTCTGGATTCTTTTTTTTTCTTTCCAGATATGTGGTAGACAGTGGCTTTGTGAAGCAGTTGAGTCATAACCCCCGAGTTGGCTTGGACATACTGGAGGTGGTTCCCATCTCAAAGTAAGTTTTAAAAGTGTCACATGTTTGGTGACATTGTTTTCTTGAAAAAATGAAATTAAAAGGTGGGGAACAACCTTGGAGCTCCATGATTTATTCGTTGCCAAGTAGAAAGCGGTTCAGGACATACAATTTTCCAGAAGTTTCAGACATTAAGGAGGAATTGGCGCTGCATTTTCTGAACAGTGTTTGCTGAATTCAACAGCCTGGTTCAGAGAAGCTTAAAAAAATTCCTCCATGCACAGAAATGCTTCTCCTTAGCTCTTCCAGAGCTGGATTCCTCGGCTGCTGCACAGGAATCTCTCTTCCATCTCCAAGCACAGAAACTGCTGTAGTTTACCACAGATAATCTGTGCTTCTTTGGGTGCTGACAGAAGGGATGAAGAGTTTTGGGTGTTGTTTCTTTCCCTGCCTTTCTGTTTGGGAAGGAGCGAAGCCAAGCAGCGAGCGGGCCGGGCCGGCCGGACGTCCTCTGGGAAGAGCTATGGACTGTACAGCAGGGAGTTCTGGGAGCACTGCATGCCCGACCACACCGTGCCAGAGATCAAGAGGAGCAGCCTGACGTCTGTGATCCTGACCTTGAAGTGCCTTTCCGTGCATGATGTCATCAGGTGACCTCCCTGGAGGGGGATTATCCCTGTCCCCGAGTCTGGGCGGCAGCCCCGGGAGTGGCAGGAGGCTGGATTAGGTCCCCAGCCAACTGTGGCACTTCAGCTCAATCAGCTTTCCTGCTGTTCTCCACAGCCTGTCATTCCAGCCTGGACCTTGGGCTCAAGTTCAGCCAGAGGTTCTGCCTAGACTCCATCTCTCCCAAATTAAATACATAGTTCGTAGTGTTCCTTTAAAGTGCTGGTGTTTATACCCAAAAAGCTTCATCTCCTTGTGGAGTTTTTTGGTTTTAAGATCACACAAGTGCAGAAAATAAAATTTGGTGTGGGGATTTGTCATCAGAATTCCTCAGCTTGAGGCTGTACATGCAGTAACACACCCATATGCTGAAGGTGATTATTTTAATTATCTAACTTTGGTCAGAAACTTGTATTGGGAGGTATAAAAAGTATGTCAATAAGTATGAAAACTAACAAAACTATGCTGAGTTTGAGGTTTGGTTTTTTTTTTTACCTTCATTTTTTGCTATAGATTTCCCTATTTGGACCCCCCTGAAGAAAGACATATTTTGGAAGCTCTCAAGGAACTTTACCAGTGCAGTGCTATTGACAGGTAAAAACCAAAGGGGTGTAGTCACTATAAGAATTTAGTGGCTAAGCTGGTGTCAGTGGGTTGTTTGTGTGGGCTGAAGGACTTTCCTCAGCAGTAGAATGTGTTTCCTCATTTAACTTTCAGGAAGTTTACTGGGGTTTAATACACTGTCTATAAAAACACGGATAGAGCACGGCTGAGGGCTTGGGAGATACAGATCAAGTTCTCCACGTTGTCCTGGAGTTCCTAGATGATCTCAGACAAGTTACCTCAACTCTGTGCTGGAGTTCCTGAGAGCAGATCCCAGACTGGTGTGGTGAAGGAGCTCAGGCTCTGGCTGTGAGCTCCATCCAAGACAGGAAGCAAGATCTTATCCTAAGCTTCCAGGAATTCTTCTTACAAATGAAAAATAAAAAGCTGGCTGTGCCTGCCGTGGAGCAGACACAAGCAAGCTGGAGAAATGTGGATTGTACTTCTGCTAGTGACACTTCTTCATGTACCCAGCACCTGTCTGAGCACACAGAGTCTAGAGGGAAATGTTTTTTATCAGTGTGTGGTGGCTGACATTGTGTGTGCACGCCCCAATTTACATTTAAACATAATTCCATGGAATCTGGTATTTAGATCTTTTTTTTTTCCCTGCAATAAGGAGAGGCCACGTGACAAGACTGGGTGAATTCCTGGTGCAGTTTCCCCTCCCTCCCAACCTGTCCTGTGCTGTCATAAAAGCTGCTTCTCTTGACTGTGAGGATCTCCTGCTTCCCATTGCAGCCATGCTGTCTGTGGAAAACGTCTTCATCCGCCCAGGTGGGAAGCTCCTTATCCCAAAGCAGCCCGTGTGCTGTTCCAGCTTTCCCTGGGCACTCTGCATGTTGGGAACTGGACAGCAGCTGTTCCAGGGACCTCAGAGTAGCAGGAATTTGTCCCAGGGCTGTGGAGCTGGAAAGCGACATACGGCTCAGCTGAGGGGAAAACTGTGTTACAGCAGGGAAAAGGAAAAATAAAAGGAAAAACCACCAGAAAACCAAAATGCACCACAGCAGATGTTTTGCTGTTGGTCTAAGACAACAGGGACTAATTGTTTTTAACAAATGAGGTGTTACCTCTGGATTGTTTGTTCTTTTCAATAACAGTTTGACCAAATAGACCCCTTCGATTACTGTGAGAGCTCAACTTGTCACTGCCTGATTTCCAGTGCTTTTCTAAAAGGAAAATGTAATTTTGCCGTGGTTCCAGGCTAGTTTCAGTAGTGCTAACCTTGAGTCTCCCACCTTCTCCCCACCCTGCCTGCCCACCCCCAGCTGTGCCCATGTGGGCTGTGTATGTACAGCCTTTTTGGGAGACCTTTGTCCTTCCCAGTCCCCCCCTGGCTGTGGTCCAGTTATCTCTGTGCCCCATTAACTGTGCAGCAGCCACGGGCTCTGCTGCCAGCCCTGATAACCTGGGTTCTGCCCTGGGCTCCTTCCCATTCTCACAGCTGCCCTCTGGCTTTCCCATCCTCGTGCCCTTGCTCCCTGCACAGCCTGTTACCCTTCAGCAGTCCCAGGCACAGATTCCCATCCTGCAGCCCCCAGTGCCAAATGTGTGGGATGAGGCCTCCCTGCTTCATCTGTTACTTTTAGCACCCACAAACCTCTGACATCCCCTACAACAGCAGCAGTGCAGTGGCCTTTGCAGTCCCTCTCCCAAGGGGAACAGGCTGTGCTGGAGGAGGAATTCTTTGGGTATTTAAAACTTGAAACAACACTTTGGAAATGTTGCTTTTGCCCAGTGCATTCCTAGCATTTAGTGAGGGTGAGCTGCCACTAAACTCACAGACCCATTTATTTTTTTTTCTAGACTCTTATTTATTTTAAGACTTCCATTACTGAGGCAGTAGGACAAAGCTGAGTTAAATAGATTAGAGGGTGCTATGATGGGGTGGTTTCAACAGTCTTGTTTTTTCTCCCACTGGATCCCTGTGAGCTGTTTGTTTAAGGTCACTGTTCCTTTATCTTTCCATGTCAGCATCTGAATTGATGGTGAGTGAGAAATACACAGAACCTTTCTAAGAGACTGGAATTCTTCATCTCTAGTGCTGACTGATGAGATTAATCATAGATTTAATAGCATCTATGTGCTCTTGTTCAGCAGCAGTGGAAGGAGGAAAAACTGTCCATGCAGCCGTAGAAGGAGAGACAAATCCAAAAATAACAGGAATAAAGAGCCAAGGCTGCCAAACGCACTTTGGAGAGATGCTAACAGAAAATGAGGTAGTGATAATAAAAATGACTTTAAGTGAGATATAACTTACTTCCTCAGGTGATCCTCAGAAGCAAAAGGAGGCTGAGCTTCAACACCAGGAACTTGCCTCACAAGTGGGAGGATGCAATGACTTTGCAACCCTCTTAAATATTTTTGAACAGTGCAAAGCAAGGTATAAAATGTTCCCTTACAGTAAGTGGTTTTGCATTGCTCATAACTCCCAGTTTTTAGACGTGCTGCAGATACACTTGTGTGTGCTCGTGCCTGATTGCGGATTTATTCCTTGTTGTGATCTGTAATTTCTATTAAGACACCTGTTATTTAAACCAACAAAGTGTCTGCCTGTGGAGGTTGTTGCCTTTGTGGGACTGCAACAGAAAATAGAGGCAAGTTTCTTACAAGCAGCTTACAAAGGGCTTCTTTATAATACAAATATTCCTGTTCTCAGCAAGTCTCCTTCAGCTTGGTGCCAGAAATACTGGATCCATTGGAGAGCTGTAAAATCTGCTTTTAGTGTGGAAAGACAGCTTCGGGAAATAACCAGTAAACTGAAACAGGTAAAAAAAAAAAATGTCTAGGTATATTTGACTTACATAAGTCTGTAATTAAGACATGCAGTGGAAACTGAACCTTTGCCAGATGGCTGCTGCCTTTCTCCAGTAGAAACTAATCCACTTAAATATTTTTTTAGAGCATCCTTGCTTGTGTAACTCCACAGGTACAATGGTGGTGACAGGCAGAGAGAGTTTTTCTCTTTTCCTCGTGCTTTCTGTACAATGAGAAAGCCAGAGTTTAAAATCCATGGGATAGTGGGGGTGTAACTGCTTTTCCTTGAGGAAAGATCCTGATTCATGTTGTTTTTATTTTCACAGATGCCAGACTTCCCTAAAGAGACATTTGAAGGCTCCAAAACTGAAATACTAAGAAGATGCCTATGCGCAGGATACTTCATCAATGTTGCTAGAAGGTAAGAAATAAAGTTTGGAGAGTTGAATGGAAAAGATATTATGCAAATTACTTAAAAGTGTGGCTGTATGTTGGTAAAAGGAGCAAAGTAGTAATTGCAGGTGCAGGAGGTGTTCCTGCAGGGGGCTGGAAGCTTGAGAGGTTCTCTGCTTTTGTCTGTCATTACTATTCCAAGGATGTCAGCAACTTCCAGGGAATGTCATTTTTCTCTCTGTGAAATCTATCTGTGAAATGAAGTCACCAGCTGATGAGTAGTTCCATGTATTAAACTAAAGGGCTTGGAAATTTCCAGTTGTCACGGCTTTCAAAGGCTTTGCTCCCAAACTGTTGTTACTGTGGTGTTACACCTGCAGTGCTACTGTGGTAAATTAGATACCTTGTATTGCAGATTGTTTTGTTTTTTAGTTTAATTCTGGAAGCACCTTCCTCTAGTTAGATAGTTGAGAATTTTTTTCTGTGCTGCTGCTGATTTGTTTAGTTGAGTGTTGCTATCTGTGTCACTGTCTAATCACAGCAAAGTGTATTCTGTTTTTGTTTTGTTTTTTAATTTCTCTTTTCACAAACCTTTCAGGTCTGCAGCCAGGACATTCTGCACAATGGATGGACATGGCAGCATAGTCTACATCCACCCTTCATCTACAGTGAGTTCCCAAAGCCTGTTGATAAAATAGCAAAGGATCTATAAAAGGAATAAGAGGCAGGTCTCTAAACTCTTCCTGTTGTTTGGTTTGTGCTCACTTAAGGCCAGCCCTGCTGCAGGGTTCATTTTGAGAGTGGGGAAGAGCCTCATACCTTCAGATTTGGTAAATGCTTGGCTTGTGGTGTGAATGTGACAGAGACTGAAGTTTCTCTCTGGCTCTTTGGATCTCACAGGCAATTTTAAGTTACTACACCCTGAAAATTTAGGATAACCTCAGCTTTACCTCCTCACATCTGAACCCCTGCAAGACGGAGCAGCGGCGGGTGGGGGGTCCTCTAAAAACCAAACCAGCTGTGAAATAACCTTTTCATTTTTCAGCTCTACAACCAGGACACTCTCCCGGAGTGGATCATTTTCCACGACGTGGCCGTGACATCCAAGATCTACGTGCGCACCGTGTGTCCCGTGCGCTACGAGTGGGTCAGGGACCTGCTGCCCAGGCTGCACCAGGTGGATGCCTACGAGCTCAGCAGCGTGGCCAGGGAAGAGGTGACGGAAGAGGAAATAAGCAAGTGGATGCAGAAGGAGGAGCTGAAAAGGCAGAGTGGTAAGCACGGTGCTCCTCCAAACCCTTGTGGGTTGTTGTGGTTGTTGCGGACCCCTCTGTGTTTGTTAGGACATTCTGGGATCAAAGGTGTTCATTTGTGTGTAGCTCTGGCTGGTTTATTCTTCCCACAGCTCTGCAATCATTATTTTCTGTCTCAGCAGTGAGAATTGTGATGTTTGCTTGCTGCTTCTTGCCATGTTCTCCCCTTGTTTTGGTTTCCTACAGCAGAGCTTGAACAGAGTTGAATAAAAGCCTTTGAAGTCTGGTTGTTATTTAGGTTTGTGAAGGGTATCTGGCCATGGACACCCAAATAATGCTGCCCTGAGAGAAGTCCTAAGGGCTGTGGGGCAGGGGGAGGGAAAAAAAATCAACCCCAACCCCCTCAGCCAACAGAAGACACAGAGGAAGAAGTATCACATTTTGGTGAATGTCTCATTCTGACAATTTAATGCCATATGTGTAAATAGTTTTAATTAGAACTGTGCCTTCTAACTGATCTGGCTGCTTGACATTCTTTGAATTCTTCTGTCAGCAGGTTCCTAAAGCAGCCAAGTATTCAAAGGGCCTCTTTACTCCTGAGCTGACCCTTCCAAAACATTGATTTATTGTACAGTGCAGGCACTGGCAATGCAGATTCTCTTCAATTTCTTTAACAACAGAAAAAGTGTAGACTCTTGGGCTCAGGCCAGCATCTCTTTCTGCCCTGCATTATTGTACAAAACCACCATTTTAAACAATCAAAACATGAATTTGATTCGCTTATAAATTTGCTGGAATGGATATTATTGGAAAATGCAGAGGAGCCTCACGTCTTTATCTGAAGTCCAAGGAGATGCTGTTTGTTCTCTGTGTCCCCCTTTGCATTATGACTTCACCAGGCAATTGTCAATTAATTGGAGTTTAATATTGACCTTACAGATGTATTTCTGGGACCTTCACAAAAATAAGTGGCTGAATAGCTGACAAAGGCTTAATTAGTGCCCAGTGAAAGGAAAGGCTGCAGCATGAGCTGAATTATTATTTGACTCCAAGACATAATAATTACAAATATTCTAATAGTGGATGTTGATTAATGCTCCTTCCTCATATCACAGAAACTGGTGCCCAGCCCCAGCCCCAGCCCCCAGGAACAGGCTGCAGTATCTCCTTCAGTCACACAGATTTTAGGCTCTCAGAGCCTTTGATTATTTTTTTAAAATTATTGTTGTTATTTTAGACTGAAAATATTTCTTGCTTTTCTCCCCTTCTGTGAGAAGCAGTCCCAAGGTCTCAGTGCTGTGGGAGAATGTGCTTTTCTGATGGTGTCTGATCTGCAGTGTTGACTTTTCCCGCTCCCTTATCTGCACGTTATCCTCTCCCTTCCTCCTGCCTCCGGACATTTTTTAAAGATAGTTTATCCCAATGTTTTTTCCTGCTGCCTGTGCTGTCCCTCTCCTGCCTAAACCTGAGTTTGGGATGTGTAATTTAGAGAAGAAATGGGTGCACTGAACACAAGATGCATATTCTCTGTTACAGTAAAAAGCAAGATTTGGGGATGAGATGAGCCCAGCTGCAAATATTGACATGGGACTTCAGGCCTGATTTAATTTTTAATTTTTTTTTCCCTCCCTGCTGTGGAACAGTCTGTTCTCTCTGGAAGTCATTCAAATGGCTGCCTGGGACTTGAAAAAAACCCTGAGATTCTGTTGGGGGTTTTTTGGTGTTTAACAAATAGGAGGGCTTGTAATGCTGTGGGGGGGTTTTGACACACAAGGGTTTATTTATTTCTCTCCTCTCCCCCTAGAAAGAGTCACAGACAACTCTGCAAAGAAGATGGAGAGGAGAAATGATGACAAATCCATCCTGGATGCCCGAGCTCGGTATCTTGAGAGGAAGCAGCAAAGAGCTCAGGGTTTGAGTGGCCCAGTGAAGGAAGTGGGGTAATACTGGTGGCAGCTCCACTCCCAGTGTGAGGAGAGGCAGCTTGTGCAGCTCTGGGGACGTTTGCATAAGCAAAACGACTGATAGTGGAGGAAAACTTCTGCTTTGCGCTCAGTTGGAGTGCCAAAGAGGACAAACACCACCTTCCTTTGCTGCATCCAGCAGGGAAAATTTACCAAGCTGAGTTTTGTTGCTACAGGTCACTGGCAACAATTTAGTGGCTGAAGCTGTTGTGCCAATTCTCTGGCATTTGGTTGATTTAGAAAGGTCTCAGTGCCATTATAAATACAATTTTTTTAAAGGTTGGTCGGGGTTTATTTTTTTAAGGAGTGGAACTGTAACTTTTTACCCATTTTATTCTGTACGATGGTGGTTTTACAGTCTTCATGCTCATACACACCTCAGGAAAACGTGCAGGAAGGGCTCTTTGAATGGTGGAACCAACAGGATAAAATCCAAAGGGCCATTTGCCACCTGCATTCCGTGCTGCTGTTGTTCCTGCTCTGTGTTGTGCTGCACCACGTACAGTGATGCTTCTGGGCGAAGATGTCTTTGTGTGCAAAGTGTTTTGTAAATGTTTTCAGATTCCTGCTAACAATGCATCATTTTTGTCAGGGATGACTTAGCACTGTGTGTTTTCCATTTGGCACAGGAGCCCCTCGCAGCAGTGGATCCTGTATCAGCCAGGTTCTGTCCCTGCCTGTCAGCAGGCTGCTGCCTAATGGGCTCTTTTGCTGAATTTGGTGACTGTTATTTTCAAAATATATGGATTTTGATCTCAAGAAGGGCAGTTTCAAACGTGTGGGAAGAATACACAAGGAAATACAAGCTTTTTTCCGTAAGCATCTAAAGGGCACGGAGCTGTGGTGCTTTGTCGTCATAAAGCTTGTTTCCTTCTCAATAAAGAAATAATCCTGTTTTATCACCATAATAATCCTAAAGCATTCCAGGGCTCTGGTGCAGAGCTTGTTTAAGACAATTCCCAAATAACTGGAAGAACTTCCTGTGGTTTTTCCTGCCTCAGTTGTGTGCACTGTGTCACCTGGGTCAGTGGTTCAAGTGGTGTCCTAGCCTGAGCACTGGGAGTGAAACATTCCCCATTCCACCTCTGCCTCATCTTCAGCATTCCAGTGCTGCACAGGATCATAGGCTCTCCCAAAACCTTTTATGGGAAGTATGATAACATTATTGCTCATAAAGAGAGTGGTAGATCTGGTAGTTGTTCCCCTTTCTGTGATTGATGGAAAAGGGTTTTGTTCTTTCACGCTGCTGCTCTGACTGTGCTTTGGAGCAGCAGCACTGTGGCTTGACTCATCCTGTACTCTGAATTTTGCTGTTTAATTTGATTTATATTTGCAGTGTCAGCCCCTCATGAGTCAAATGCCATCTGCACCACACAGTGGGTCTGAAATTACACAGAATGCCCACTTTTCCTTGGGGCTATAAATCTCTTGGCAGATCCTGATGCTCCTGGATTTATTGTATGTTTTCACTTTCTTCATAGCAAGAAGTGAGGGTTTTTTGCCCCCTGTGTTCCAGGGCTTCTCAGAGGTTTGGAAATGGGGAATTCAAGACAAAGTAAAAATTATCTGAAGAAATAACCATGAGATTGCACAATAAAGATGTAAGGAAAGCTGAGGTTCAGCCAGTCCAAGTGTCACAGCACACATAGCTCTGGAATGCTGCAGTCATCCCAGAAAAAGAGTTAAGTTTTACCTGTTTCTACGTGCTGGAGTTAAATTCTAAGTTAATAAACACAGAAGGAGATGCGGAGCTTCATTGCTTCACTGTACACATTAACAGGGTGCCGTGGGAATAGTCCTTCGGAGCATCCCCAGGATTTGAGCAGGGGGTGATGGACATGGACATCGGTGACAGGGACATCTGGGGGGGAATCCGTGATCCCGGTGCCAGGGACACTGCGGGGGGTGGGATCCATCGCATCCCAGTGACAGGGACGCCCCGGGGTGGGAGGGGGGGAGAAATCCATCACATCCCGGCGACAGGGAAAGCCGGGAATGAGAGATCCATTGCATCCCCGTGGCAGGGACACCTCGGGGTGGGTGGGATCCATCGCATCCCGGTGACAGGAACAACCTGGGAGCGGGGTGGGATCCATCACGTCCCGGTGATAGGAACACCCCGCGGGAGGGGGGGTCCAGGGGCACCCCCGGTGTCCCCCCGGTGTCACCTTGCCCGGCCGCGCCGCCCGCCCCACGTGACCTTCCGGGGCGACGCGCGCGCGGGGCGGAAGTGACGCGGCCGCCCCTCGGTCGCATGATGTGGCAAAAAAAAAAAGGCCGGGGAAGGGAGGGCGGGCGCGGGGAGTGATGCGTCCCCAAATAGTCCCTTCCGGCGGCGCATCACCGCCGCCGCTCCCATTGGCGCCGCTCGCCGGGATCCCTCCGCGCGGCCGGCGCGGTTGAGGCCGGCGGCGGCAGGTGCGGGTATCCTTCCGCGGCGGTATCCTTCCGCTGGCGGGGGCAGCTTCCGCACGGCCCCGCTCCGCCATCGCGGCCCCGCTCCGCCCGCACCGCTGAGCCCGGCCCGGCCCGGAGCGCCCCGCCGCCGCCATGGCCCAGATCCTGCCCATCCGCTTCCAGGAGCATCTCCAGGTGGGCGCGGGGGCGGGCGGGCCGCTGCCTCGCTTCGCAGGGGGAGCCGCCCCGGGACCGTGCCGGGGGAGAAGCGCCGGGCCCCTTGGCCGTGCCTCCGTGAGGGCCGTGGGGCGGCCGGGCCCCCTCGGCGGGGTGTTCGGCATGCCGGTGTCCGGCTCGGGGAGCGCTTCCCGAAGGGCACCTTCCGCCGTGCCCCGGGCGGCCGGGAGGGGCCGGGCCGGACATCCCGCCCTTGCCGGTGCCCCGCTGGCCGTGCTCCGGCGGGGTGGGCGAGGCTGGCGCGGTGCCCGTGCGGGCCGGGCGGTGCGGGCTGGGCCGGCGGGGCGCGGGTGGTTCCTCTGCGCTTCCCGGGGCAGCGCCAGCGGGAAATCCCGGCCCATTCCGGGGTCTGCAAGGCACGGGGGTGAGCTGGGCAGGGGGCCGAGCTGTCTCCGTGTGCTGCTTAGTTTTGCTTGTTTTAATGATGTTAAAACCTCCTGTAGTTTTAAGGACGTACTCAATCGTTTTGCCGGTGTTCTCGCTTGTAATGTCATCTTCTGGAAGAGGAACCACGTATTGCAGTGAAATGTGGGAGCTGCTGCGGCTCCCTGCAGTGCAGCTGTGGCAGTGCAGGTGCCCAGGTGCCAGCTCTGGTGTCTGCTGGCCTCTCACCAACCCGAGGTCTGGGTCTCATTGCACCACAACCCCATGCTGATAGTTATTTCCGAGTGATGGCCTTTAATTTCTCTAACGTGACTTCCTGAAGGCGCTGGTAACACATCCTAGGTCGGCTGTGGTGCAGGAATGCAGGGTTACCTTCCCAAAGAAGTGCGAGCCTTCCATGTCCGTGGGTGAAGCTGGAGCACAGGGAGGGGTCTGGAAGTGATGATCCAGTTGTGCAATGTGCACTTCCTATCTGACAGGTCTGAAGGGCGAAGTACTATGAGCCATGGTGTTACTAAGCTTAGCTTCCCTGCTGAGGAGTATTTTTTGAGGAGAATTTGTGTAGTGAAAGCTACATTAACACACCTGATCAAGGTCCTCTGACAGCTTCTCTGTAGCTCTGCTGCCCTGTGGTTCCAGTGTCTGTGTTTAGTTTGTGTTCATCTAACTGAGACTGTGGTGGGCACTAAGGTAGTGGTGGATTTGCATGATTTATAGTTACTTTTTTTCCTAGCTCATGTGGAAAAATATTCATTTCTAGGCACCTTGTTTAAAGAGCCATTGCAAAATACACACTTGGAGGTGTAAGGTACCACAGTCCTTAGTGTTATAAAAAAATGCTGTTGTGGTTGTTGTTTAGGTGAGTAGCTGGGCACTGAATAATTTTACTTCAATATCAGTTTAAAACCAGGCCAGAATTCATAGTTTGGGTGTCCCTGTAGTGAGCAGCACTGACAGGAGAATCTCAGGAGTTGGCAAAGCTTCAGCTCCAAGCAAGTGTGGCAAGGTAGTGGCGAAGCCCAGAACCAGGTACTGAGAAGATTCTGTGTTCTCAGGTGAAACTCATCCCTGTGGGTAGCCCAACTCTCAATAAAGTATTGTGGCAATGCACCTATGATACATTATTTAAGACCCAAACCTTGCATGTGACCCACTGCCAGGTCTCTAATGACATGAGTACTGTTACATAATGAAACTCATCTACTTCACGCCAGAAGTGCTGGGAGGTTGCAGGCCAGCACTACTGTGGAACAGGACTGTGCTGCCTACAGACTGATTTAGTTTTTGGATTTTAATTTGCATTTTCTTTACCTAGAACACTGGCTGAACCAGTATCTTTAACAGCTGCACATAGGAGCTGATCCTTTCTTGGATGGGTGCATGTGGCTCTTGCCCTTAATGCTGCAGTTTGCTGCAGCTACTGAACTTCCTCATCCTACTTCATTGAAATATTTCAGAGGAATTTGAATTCTAGGAGTTAATTGGTTTTCTGCTGAAGTCTCTGACGTAAGTTTTGAGAGCAGAAACTGTGGTATTGCAAAGTTTTTGCTATCCAGGGCTGCTTTAGCATATTCCAGGCTGCTCCTAGGAAATCCTCATGGACTCAAGAATACAATTTCTTGAACTGTACCTGACCTACATTGTCTAGGAAACTTGTTGTGCAACACTTCGAAGTTTGTAGCTGATGCTTAATGAAAGAAGAGGTATCCAACTGGAGCTTTATCCACAAAAAGCAGGTGATGGATTTGAATGAGGAAGTTTTTGCAGGCCATTATTGAAGTTTGCTTTTGATCAATCCAGAAGACTGGTAGTCATCAATACACACAGTGTGATCCTAGTTCTCCATAGATCCATTACTAGAGGTTAAAGAATGGTCAAGTAAAAAGCTTGTCCTGATCTTCAGCTTCAAGCCAGTCCATTACCTGTGATTTGGAAATGAAGAGGTAAAGGCTCCAAAAGCCTTGCTCCTGAATACCTCATCTGGATGCACAGGACAGCATGCTTTGTACCCCAGATTGGAGCTAGAGATGTAGTTTGGGCAAGCAGTTAGGCTTACTAGGGACAAGGGAGCTTTCTGGGTAGTCTAAAACCAAAAAGTGTTGTCAGGTTTCAGGTTTTGTTTGTTTGAGTCCCATCACATGCTCTGCAATCTCAGCAGCCCCAGGTATGTAGGCTGTTATCTGTGTGGTGTCTGTGGTATATCCCTGCCTTGCCACAAAGGAACATCAACAACACACTGTGGAGAAACATTCCTTGGGAATTTTCAAGGAGGAACCTGATTCCTGTGCTATCAAAACTCATGTTATAAAACTTGATATAGTTACTTTCTTTTTTTTCAAAGTGGCTATGAGGAAACAATCCACTGTGCTTGAAGTGGGAGATCAGAGTTCAGTGTGTGGGATGATTGCAAATCTGGTTGCTCGTATCCAGGCTTTAGGGATTCCTAAAATGTGCCTGTGTGTATTTGAGGGTGAAAGTAAAGCAGCTGCTTACTGTGGTGGGTCAGTGGAGCTTTTCTGAGATTACAAGTTCTAGATGAGTGAAAAGGAACCAGGCAAATTAGCAGGTGATGAACTGTCATTGCCAGTTAATTTAGCCACACTACCTTGAAATATAGAAAATTTGAATTTGGACCAGGCCCACCACTGTGCTAAGGCATTAATAAATACTCTTCCAAATCTAAATCTTTTAGTAGGCCTATGTAGACAGTACAGAAAACTGCCAGCTCGGGCTATGCACTTGATACCAAGACAGAACTGCTTTTTTAAACTAGGAAAAGGGGGTTTGTATCTATTGTTCATTGATGGAGCAAACCTGAATGGCAGCTGTGCTGTTCTAGTGTGGTGGTGCTTGGGTGGCCCTTGGAATCACAGCTGTGCCAGAGAATAAAACAGGACAGCCAAGGCATCATAAAATAAAACAGATAAATTCAATACTTTAAAAATGGCAAACAACAAAAGGTATTGTGCTGACAGTGAGACGGTTTAATACAACCTGAAACACTAAATCTCTGCTGTAACAGCATTAGTTTGAAGCAGTTGCATCCTTTGTTGATAATACAAGTCAGGAATTAAGAGGACTGCTGTTCCTAATGCTGTTTTGGTGAGATTCTTGCTCTCTGCTTCTTAGTGGGTCTGAATTCCTAAAGTCTGCTTAGAGTATTCCTACAGAGGGGAAATACATAATAAAGAATTGAAATGTCTTGGGGAGAGTGTGTGTGTGTCTGTGTGTGCCAACTAATTGGATAGGAGCAATTAGTTAAGCAGTTTATAAGCTGTTCTGGGCATGTCCCTCGCAGCAGGCACTGAGGTGCAGGGGCCTGCCTGCCTTGGTGGCCCTGCTGATGTAGTGCTTCCTGCTGGGATTGGGGCCTCCACCAAAGGTAAGGAATGGCAGCCAGTGGTTCTGAACTCCAGTTTCAGCAGGTACAGCCTCAGCAGAGGTGTGGAACTGAAACAGCCCCACAGCACGTCTGTGGCTGCTGAGAGTGGGTGGTGCCTCGGCCTGCTGAGGGTGAGGCAGAAAATAGGAAGGATATAGAAATAGGAGAGCTCTTGAATGTCAGAGAGGCCCCTTATCTGTTGAAAACATGACTTCCTAGCCTGTCACAAGATGTAACTCTTACCTTGCACTGGGAAGCATGAAGTACTTTGGAACCTTGGACTGGCTGTGGGATTCTTAGAGAACTGCAGGCAGTGACTAACAGAGCAGCACAAATATAAGTGGTTTTGTGTGGATTAAGTTTGCTTCTCTAATTTTCACGTATGGAATTAAAAGAGCAGCTGAAATGTAGCCTGGTGTCTGCCTTGTTCAGTCAAAGCCCAGCAAAGCATGGCCTGTGATAGAGCTGATGTGACTCATTGCACACTGAGGTGCTTCGTGCTTCTCAAAAAAGTGGGAATTTTCCAGTTAAGTGGCGTTTTCCAGCTACGTGATTTCTAGCTGCATGTAGATAAGGAGTCTCTGGGCAGAGACTGAGCAGCTGCTTGTGGCCACAAGAGCAGTGGTTATATCCTGTTGAGTGTGAGAGTTGAGGTGAAATGTGTGCTCAGCAGTTTTGTGCCCTTCCTTGTAGGCAAGGAGAAATTATCTGACAGCTAAGCAGACTGTCACAAGAAAGGGAACATTACAGGAAGGGGTCAACAAAGAGATTCCAGTCAGCAGTTTTACCATTCAGTTTGATGTCCCATACATGTGACAACTTCTCTGAGTAAGTTACCAAGAATGCACTTGAATTATCTACCAGTGAAAAAATAATTCTGGTAATCAGACATTCCCTTACTACGTTAGGGTGATTCACATCTCGGTGCTGTTCAGATAAATGCCATCACAGAATTTCATGGTTCAGCAGAGCCTGCAAGTGACTGAAGTATCTGATCTTGGGTGAGATGAGTCCTTTGAGGTGACATCTCTGCTGAACAGAGGAGTGCCTGCTGTCCCTGACAATCTGTTTCGTGGTTCCACTCTACTGGAGCAGCTATTTCACGGAACACTTTATTCCTAACAGGAGACTGGTGTAACTGATCTTTCCGACAAATGTTGGTGTAAAATAACTCGAACTGTAAATCAGTTGCCCAAGCACAGTTAGCAAGTTCTGCTTTCATATCTGCTTGAAAGTCAAGGAAGTGGGTTTTGTAGTAAAATATAGCAATACCTTAAATTTCTTCTTTTTTTGTTTGTGAATCAGAGAAATGTAGTGAACCTGAACGAGTGCAATATTAAATATTTGGGGTTTTTTCCCTTTGTAGTAAAGAGAAGGGGTAGAAAATCTGCCACAGACCCCTCCACTCTTCTAGTTGTAGTTCAACTCATGAGTTTGTACGTGGAATAGTACTGAAATTTTCAGAATAAAAGCCTTCAAAGAAATAGTTGCTGTCATGTTTCCTAATAGTAATCTTCACCTCTGTTTGCTTTGCTTAGCTTTATAAACACACCTACCTCACTCACCTGAACTTTAACCTGTTTGGGCAAGAAAACAACCTGTATTCCAGGGAATGATCTCTGCTCAGGAGTTCTGTGCATCAGGTCTGGTGCAGCCAAGAAAAGTTACTGTTGGCTTTACCAGCTGGGCAAGGCAAGTGCCACTGTTGGCTGGTGACACTCTTGAGTAATCAAATACAGAGATTGTCACCGCTAGAGTCGACTTTGGCCCAGTGCTGGAAGCAGACATGGTTCATACGCTTGGGTCTGTTGGATGAAGAGATGAAATAGTAGCAGAGGGAGCTTGTGTACTTAGAGACCTTTCTAATGGTTGTGCCTCCATTAGAAAACTTCTCCAGGCTTTCTGCACAGCTCCTGTGCCCATTGACTGAATCTTTGCAAAGAAGTACTGCAGCCTTGACAGCAAGAAGTTTAAAAAGTGTCCCACATCCCCCTGCTACTGAGGGTTAGTACCTCAGACCTGGCACTAGCAGATGGCAGTTTGCTGGTGATTAAGGTAAATCTGTCTTGCAATATCCAAGCACCTTTGCATTGGTGGTTTTGTCTAGACCTCTCTAAGAGGTCTTGCCATCTGCTCGGACTTGCTGACAACCTTTGAGTGTAGTGCTGTGAGTTATTGCCAGGCAGAGTGTTTGGCACTCTGCAACCGCCCCCCTCTACCAAATTAACAAGGAGATTAAGTGCTTGATAAATGATTTGGCACTTGTTAGGCTTGCAGCCCTAGCAAAAGGAAGTGCCACATCCCACTAAGTCACTCCAGCTCTACCAGATCAAACTCCCACATCTTCAAACCTTCCCTCTCTGCACAGGTGTGACTGGGCTGCATATAACCCTGCCCAGCTCATGTACAATGCCAGTGTCCCAGGTCTGGAGGACACTGCTCCAAGTGTGAAAGGGAGATTTGAGCTTGAATCTGAAATCTTTTAAGTGGTCCATGCTGCTGGAGAGAATCTTGTCAGGTTCTGGGATGCTCACTTTAAAGTTGAGTAACAGAGTTCTGACCTGTCAAGGAGGTAGGGTTTGATTTTTTATTTTTTAATAATTTTTAAAAATAACTGTAGCATTCAGACAGTTTTCTCATGGAAGAGCTGATCAAACAGTGTCTCTCACCTGGAAGTTCCCTGGCTTTATTGTCATGTACTCCCTGGGTAATTAGATCATCCATCCAAGTGACTTTTGTGAGGCTTGTTCTGTTAGCTTGGTGTGCCATACTTAGATGTAACTTGTTCCTCACATGTGCTGTTGGAAAGCCCAGGCAAAGGGGAAGTGGAGTAAAACACCCTCTTTATCAGGAACTGCAAACAGGCAGGAGCAGAGCAGCTGGGGCATGGCCTCCTTGGAGCTGGTGCAGAGCACAGCTGATAAGAGCTGAGTGCTCCAAACCAGCACAATCATCCTAAAATGGCTTTGGAGGTCTCACCCTTCTTGGGAGGCCGTGGGCTTGAAGGTCACCCAGAAAGAAAAATATCAGAATGTTAGAAGTGATAGTTGCTCTAATAGTAGAAAACTGATCTGGAGTTCTTGAGGTGGATCTGTGGGTGAGGTGAACTCACCATGCTGCATTTTCACTGCAAAATGCAATAAATAAACTTCCTTTCCATACTGACATCCCGAAACAGTAGCCAGTTGCAAACAGGCTCAAGTGCTGATAACCAAACAGTTTTGTTGCAAGCTGTACCAGAAACACAATTTAAAGGTAGGTATTGAAAGGCTTAGGGGAGCAGACTGTGGCTCAGCAGAGAAGGAGGTGGTTTATTGATAACTTCTGTGTTAAGTAGGGCTGTGGATGAGCCACTTCTGATTTCAGTAGTGTCCAGCTCTGCCTCCTGCTGCGAGACAGGCCCGGGCTAATTGCTAGACAGGCAGCTTTTTTTAGCTCCACAAGGATAAAGATAAAGCTCAGACACCTCACGTGTGATGTTAAGCTTGAAATAGTGATAGCTGTCAGGCTCAAAGGAATGAGTTCAGGAAGGAAAGCTGGTGAGAGTGAACACTGAAGCTGCAAGTCCAGCAGAGCGGGTTTAATGTGTCTTAAACCACATGAGAGGCTCAAAAGTTGAGTTCTCAAGGGTAAAGTCATAAATGGACCTTGACAAGATACCAAGCGCTTGAATGCTGCAGGGCTTCTCCAGGAAGCCTGCTGGCTTAGTTGGAATTGGACAAGACTGTGTCATGCTGTTTTTGAGTAGGATGGTTGTATTGTCACCAAAAAAGCCAACTGCAAAGCCTAATATCTCCTGTGACCTTCACAAAAGCTATTTGTGGCTATACTCAGGTAATAACTTCATGTTAAACCTTTTTTCTCTTCCAGCTCCAAAATCTGGGCATCAACCCAGCAAACATTGGGTTCAGCACGCTGACGATGGAGTCTGACAAATTCATCTGCATAAGAGAGAAAGTAGGAGAACAGGCTCAAGTGGTGATCATTGACATGAATGACCCCAGCAACCCAATTCGAAGACCAATTTCAGCTGACAGTGCTATCATGAACCCTGCCAGTAAAGTCATTGCATTAAAAGGTATGGAGGCCTGATAAGGGGCTGTTTGAAGTGGATGGAGAGCTTTCTGTAGAACTAGTTGATGAGTGACTGAGGTCTCTCAGGTAGTTTATGTGGGAGGATCCTGTAGCAATTTTCCACAGCTTAATGGGAGCTTAAGTTGAATGCATTTTCAGTTTTCTGGAGGCAGCTGGGCAGTGAGCTGCAGCTGAGGCTTCCTGCCTTTTGCTGATCATTAGGATGAGCTTTTTCCTTCAGTCCAAATGCTTACAGCTTCTGAGCAGGGAGAGCTGGAAGCAAAGTGTGGGCTTCAAGGAGTCATGTTAGAGGGAAGTGAGACCTGATCTAAGCATGTAAGGTCTGTCAACTAAACCTTTCCTTAGAGAAAGGAGAACTAAGGCTGGAAAGGGGGGACAGATATTCCTGAAGGTCTTAGTTTGGCCTTGTGAAAGAGCCCAGTGCACCAGTTTGTGCGTATTTATTATATCAGTCAGTGAGAAGAAGAGTACAACTGTGCAGAGAAGATTTGTGTGGTGAATGAAGTACAAGGTCAGCCAGCTTGGTATCTCTGATGATACAGAGAACAAGCATTCCTCTGGAGTCTCCAGAATTGCCCATCTCTTCCCCTAAGAGGCCCAAAAAGCCTTAAGTACAGTCATTCTAGAAATGCATGTATTGCTAATGGAAAGATTTGTATGTATCCAATGTTCACTGACTTTGACTTTAATACTGTGCTACTGTTTTGTCACAACTTTAATGCTTTCTTGTGTGTGCAGATGGTGAGTTACTTCAATTGACTGTACTAGTTCCTGTTGTGTCTTATGACAAGAAAAAGCAGAATAAAATGGCTCAGATTTATAGTGCACATGGCTGAACAGTGGTGTTTAAGCAACTGAAAGTCTAAAACTCAGAGGTTTTTCATGCCCTCCCTAACAAGGGAGTCCTTAAGATTCCGAAAATTAATCCACTCAAGAACCCAAAGTGTACTTAAATCATTGGGATCTTGATACTGAGCTTTTTATGGACAGGACTGACCCTTTTGACTCAAGTCTAGATTTTGCCTTGTGACATACCTTGCATAGCATGTAGGAATGTGTTACCTGAATGTCCTCTCCCTTGACCCTAAAGCTCCAGCTGCACTAGATGTGGAAACAAACTGCTGCCTGTAGCCTGAGTAACTCTGTAGTAGAGAGATTTCTCCGAGTTCTGGAGAAACTCCTGACTCAGCATCTTGCATCAATTGCAGAACTAATGGTGGCTTTGAACTAAACTCGTCCTTGGTGAGTGCAGGCACTGCCCCTGTGGCACTGTGACTTCCTCAAGCTGAGGATGTTCTGGCCTGCATCTCCTTCCATGGGATCTTTTATGTTCCTCCTGGGCTACACCAGCATGTGCTTAAATAGCTCTCTCCCTATAAGTAGTAGAATTGGTCAGGACTTTTCTTCTCAACAGGAGGAAATAATTTCTTATGCCACTGTGTTGTAAAAACTGGTAGAAATGACTGTAGGTGGCTGTTCAGGATGTTTGTATGCATCATTCTATGTGATTTGGAGAACTTTTCCTCTTGCCTTCTAGAGCTTGTGTTGGTCACTAGATTCCTTCCCTTGCACAGTTCCTGTCAGTCTGGTTTGCAGTCAGTAGCTGTGTATCCCATTAGTGCAACCTAAAGGTTTTGGTTAATAAACCTGAATTACAAAAGCCCTCTGCTAACCTGACTGTTCCATGTTGTGCCCTTTTAATACTTAAAACAGATGTGGACATTGTTTTTAATGACACTGGCATAGCTTTCCTCACAACTTCAAAGAGCCTCAGCATGACTGTAACCTGGTTTTGGTGTACGTGAAGTATCCTACAACCTGTTTGTGTGGCTGAAGCTTTTGTCTCCTACCAACTTGTTTTCTGCATCTGTTTGATTGCTCAGTAGTGGCAAATTGGTAAAATTAGCCCTAGGAGTGTGTTCTGGTTAAAAGTAAAAAGCTGGTCCCTGAAGGTTTGCCAGTATAGAACAGCTTTTTCTTGAAGGGAGTCCCCAGGGTTTAATGTCCTAGTGCAGCTCATGTCCTTTGTCTCCTGGCTAACTATGTTGTGTCTTCTAGCTGGGAAAACTCTTCAAATCTTTAACATTGAAATGAAGAGCAAAATGAAGGCTCACACAATGACAGATGATGTCACCTTCTGGAAGTGGATCTCCCTGAACACTGTTGCCCTTGTGACGGATAATGCAGTTTACCACTGGAGCATGGAGGGGGAGTCCCAGCCCGTGAAGATGTTCGATCGCCACTCCAGCCTTGCTGGCTGCCAGATCATCAACTACAGGACTGATGCCAAGCAGAAATGGCTCCTGCTGACTGGAATATCTGCACAGGTACTGCCCAGAACTTGTCTTGTTGCCTCCTTCTACAGGAGCAGAACTGCTAAGTTTGTTTATTAAATGTACGTGCTTGTCTTGATCTTTAAATAACAAATGTAGCTGAAAATCTTACATGAATATAATTGGATATGTAGTGATATAAACACCAGTGCATGGTTGAGAGTCTGAAGTGATACTGTTGTAAGAGGAAGCTTGAAATGGCAGCATATTTACCAGTATTAACTTAAATGAATTTACTGTCAGAGTGCCTGTTCTCCCTGACTCTTGTTCTGTCTTGTGTAGCAAAACCGTGTAGTGGGAGCAATGCAGCTGTATTCTGTTGATAGAAAGGTGTCACAGCCCATCGAGGGACATGCAGCCAGCTTTGCACAGTTCAAGATGGAAGGAAATGCTGAAGAATCCACTCTCTTCTGTTTTGCAGTAAGAGGGCAAGCTGGGGGTAAGGTAAGGCTTGGTTCTAAATATACTGTAGTCTTTAGTGACTCACCCTGGTTCTCTGCTTCCAGGAGAACAAGTGGTTTAATGCAAAAAGTTGCATTTAATGAAGAAGGTGAAGGACTGTGTCAGTCTGGATATGACATGTGGTGCATGCAGAGCTTGGCAGCACGGACTACCTGGTGTAGCAAGAGTCTGTGAGTGGAGAAGTTAAGTGGCATGTCATGACCAGCCTAATTAGCTGCTTGAAACATGTGACTCTCAGCTTCACAGGCTGAGCTTGAGGGAAAAGCTGTTGTAATCTTTCTTTGATGCTGATCCCCAGTATCAGACTTAACTAATTTCCAAATTGTTGTGTGGGGAAAAAAAAAAGAAGCACAAGTGTTACAAGGCTAAACAGTGGTGTAATGGCAGCGCTGGAATTACGTGAGCTACAGCTAAACCAGAGTGAAACCAAAGCTGTTTTCAGAGAAACATCTCAGAATTGTCTCTGTAGAATGTCAGCCAAGTCGGAAGAGTGCATCTAAAGTAACCTAACTGAATCCTGAAACTTCCAAGTAACTAGGGGTAACTAAAGATGACATTTCCCTCACCTATGGTACATGAATACCTGGTGCCACACCTTTAACCAGTGAAAATATCTAGGAAGATTGACTTAGTGTGTCTTTGCATAAGCTTGGGATTAATGCTGAGCAGCAAGAGAATTGCTGTAGCTTCATTGTGGAATCTATTGTTAAATAAATGAGATGCAGGAACTAACAGACTAATCTTATCTATTGCACAGCTGCATATCATTGAGGTTGGCACACCACCCACTGGGAATCAGCCCTTTCCAAAGAAAGCTGTGGATGTCTTCTTTCCTCCTGAAGCACAAAGTGACTTTCCTGTTGCCATGCAGGTATGACAGCTGCAAACAGGTCTGGAGCCTCTCTTGGGGGATGTGACAGGAACAGGGCACTGAGGGCCAGGTGGTTGATGTTGGCCCTAAACTGGTGTGACTGGTGTGACTGCTGCTCCTGCTTCAGGAGTGTTAAAGATGCAGTAAAGCAGCATGGTCTTATTTATGGAAGAAATATCCCTGTAGTTTAACTGCTTTTCAAGCTCTTCAAGCATCATTCTACTCTGATAGTACTCAAGTAAAAATACAACAGCACTTCTGGTTGTCCTGAAATGGCCCAGCTGTTTGCTGAGCCTCAAAAGCACCAACTCATTTATTCAGTGCCAAATTTGAGTAATCTATTTCTGTTCTGCAGATCAGTGACAAGCATGATGTGGTGTTTCTCATAACGAAGTATGGCTACATCCACTTGTATGACCTGGAAACTGGCACCTGCATCTACATGAACAGAATCAGTGGAGAGACCATTTTTGTTACTGCACAGCACGAAGCAACAGCTGGAATTATTGGAGTAAACAGAAAGGGACAAGTAAGGAAACTTGGCCTGGAAACCACTTCTTTAGCTAATCCCACTGGCTCTTAATGCTGCTCTGCAGGGTTCATATCTATGTCTAAAAGTTTCCAGAAATGTTAACTTTGAACTTTGTTCAGAGTCTGACAGTGTTGTGAGCCCCAAAATAAATTTGCTGTTCTGCCTCACTTAACTACTTTAACCTTGAAAAGCCATGCCTTTAAACCAGATTGATTTTGGGTGGTGTTACTTGAGCATGGGTAATAAGAAGCAGTAGACTTGGTGCTAATACCCTCTAGGATTGGTTACTTAAGGCATTGAGTACAGGTTATAAAAAGATCCCTGTATCCCTGTGTTTCTGACCTCTGCAGATACCTCAGTTAAACTGTGAATTGTCTGCCTTGATGCAGACAATGGGTGACATTAATTCTTTCTAACCAGAGGTCTCTTAAATGAAATGGCAAAACCCTGCAGTTATCAAGGGATGAAAAACCTTCCGTGTGTGCCATAACTTCCCTCTTAGAAGTTAGCTTAGCCTTTGGCTCCCTTGTGATATTTGGACCAACTGGAAGTTTTCCCTGGTGATTTATTCAGGTGCTCTCAGTGTGTGTGGAAGAAGAGAACATCATTCCCTACATCACAAACGTGCTGCAGAATCCTGACCTGGCTTTACGGATGGCTGTCCGCAACAACCTGGCGGGTGCCGAGGAGCTCTTTGCCAGAAAATTCAATGCACTCTTTGCACAAGGGAACTATTCAGAGGCAGCAAAAGTGGCAGCTAATGCCCCAAAGGTAAAGTGTTCAGAACAGCACTGAACTCTACTGGCTTCAGCTCCTTGCTTCAGGAAAGCTCAGGGAATTTTCTGAGTGGCAAGGCCACAGTGTTGTTCCTGCTCCTGTCTTAAGGTAGTACTTGGTGTTCAGGTGCCTCACAGGTATGGTGGGTGCTGAGCACTGATGGCTGGCTGGGTGATCTTAGAGTTTGTCTGAAGGCCACAGAGGAGGGGAGGAATAAATGATGAATAATGGCTGAGAGTCATAATGTTTCTGGTACTTACCTTTACTTTTCCAGTGTTTAAAAGAGTGTCAGTGAAAAGACAACCTCTAGCTGAGGCTGTACGTGGAAACAGGATAAAAAAGAACAGACTTGAGACTAAATTCAGATGCGAGGAACTTGCAAGGCCAAGACTGTCTTAATTCTGAACTTAGATCTGCATTGCTACTGAAACAAGTTTAATGGGCTGCTATAGCACATTTTTCTGTCAAAGCATCTCAGTGTCTGAGCTGACGTTCAGCCATATTGCTCCTGACATTCTGGGCTGGCAAAACACAGAAATGCTTGTGACAGCTACAATGGCATTACCTTCAGCTTTCTGGAGAAACTCTTGCCAAGCCAGAATAGCAGAAAAGGAAATTCAAGTGCCTCTCTCCCTCTGCCTGGCAGGGAATCCTGCGTACTCCAGACACCATACGCCGCTTCCAGAGTGTTCCAGCTCAGCCAGGGCAGACTTCCCCTCTCCTCCAGTATTTTGGCATTCTCTTGGACCAAGGGCAGCTGAACAAGTATGAGTCACTGGAGCTCTGCAGACCAGTGCTCCAGCAGGGCCGCAAGCAGCTCTTGGAAAAATGGTTAAAAGAAGATAAGGTAAGTTTGGGGTCCGTGCCTTCAGAGCTGCCTGACAGCCTCCCCCCTTCCCAGGAAAACTCAGCTGGGAGTTCATCAGGGCACTGCTGGCATCAGATAGCTGAGCAGTAGGTGTTCACTGTACTTGTGACACTGCAAGAGAATTGATCAAATACTCGGAGAGCTTCACTCATTCAACTTAAAATCACAGCAGGTTACTCTGAGCATGGAAAGCCTCTGAGCTGCTGCTGTGCTTGGCCAAACCACTCCTTTAGATACTAACTCCAAATGCTTTGAGCTGTGGTTACATTGCTGTAATTAGCTGAAGAAACACGCTGGTGCAATGTGTCACCCGGTTCTTTTTGGCTGTAAAAATGCCTTTGGTGTAGAACAGCATGAGGAGCAGAGCCGAGGGTATCACTGCTGAAAGAGTTGGCTAAGGCTACCAAGATGGGCCTTAATTTTTTTTGAGCCAAGTCCAAAAAGAAGATAAATGAGAAAGAAGGTGTTAGTACATTTCAGCATGGCACTGTCAGGGTGGACTGACTGTATTTCTGTTTTTGAACAGCTGGAGTGCTCAGAGGAGCTGGGAGACCTCGTGAAATCTGTAGATCCTACGCTAGCACTTAGTGTCTATCTGAGAGCCAACGTTCCAAACAAAGTCATCCAGTGCTTTGCTGAAACAGGACAAGTCCAGAAGATTGTTTTGTATGCTAAGAAGGTGAGGGAAAATTAAATTAATTAAATTGCCATATCTATCCTGTATTTTAGGATAACTAGTGTATGTTCCAAAGTAACTAAAAGTAATTGCGGGGGATCTGAGAGCCTCTGTAGTACCTACTTTGACCTCAAGTTTGTCATGAGTAATTACTGCCAGACTTCATGCACTTCTTTTCATACTTCCCCATATAGAGGAAATCCTGACTGGGTTGTGTAGTCTCCTGACAGCAGCTTTTACTGAGCTCTGTTTCTAACAAGGTGTGTGCTCTTGATGAGTTCTCACTTTTCATTCTCTTCAGGTTGGATATACTCCAGACTGGATTTTTTTGCTGAGGAATGTAATGAGAATCAGCCCTGATCAAGGACAGCAGTTTGCACAAATGCTCGTTCAAGATGAAGAGCCTCTTGCAGATATAACACAGGTAAATGACTTTATTGCTGTGAAATGTTAACTTCAAAGCATTTAATTGGTAAGAGGAGCCGTACTTTTACCATCAGACCTATGAGTTCAGATTTTCGTTCATGGAACAATGCTGTTTCTTGCCTACTTTTAGGAACACTAAATGACAACTTAGTGCAATGTCAGAATAAACAGTTTAACTTTGGAAGCTGCACTTGATACTGACATATGCTTCCAGTTCTGAATCAAAAACCTAAATTTCTTTCTTTTTTTTTCCAGATTGTGGATGTCTTTATGGAATATAATTTAATCCAGCAATGTACAGCCTTTTTGCTGGATGCACTGAAGAATAATCGTCCCTCAGAAGGCCCCCTGCAAACACGTTTACTTGAGATGAACCTCATGCACGCCCCTCAGGTACGTGCTCAGAGCTGCACATGGCAAATACCAGTGACAGCGCTCAGGAACTGAGAGAAACTTCCAATATTCCTTCCAGGTTGCAGATGCCATCCTGGGAAACCAAATGTTTACTCACTATGACCGGGCTCACATAGCTCAGCTGTGTGAGAAGGCTGGTTTGCTGCAGAGAGCACTCGAGCACTTCACAGACCTGTACGACATCAAGCGGGCGGTAGTTCACACTCACCTCCTCAATCCTGAGGTATGGCCTCCAACACCCTGCAGCTGCAAATGTAGCCATTCATAACTGCTGTTCTGCTCAGGTCTAAAATGGCTTGTGTGTCTTTGCAGTGGTTAGTGAATTATTTTGGGTCCTTGTCAGTAGAAGACTCTCTGGAGTGTCTGCGTGCGATGTTGTCCGCTAACATTCGTCAGAACCTGCAGATCTGTGTCCAGGTGGCTTCCAAATACCATGAACAGCTGTCAACACAGTCACTTATTGAGCTTTTCGAGTCCTTCAAGAGCTTTGAAGGTAAGTTTGTACCTCTGCAAAAGGAGCTGGTGCTCACCTCATTATAGATGTGTGTATGCAGGAGTGTGTCTCTGCTGAAATCTAGAAAGCCATATTGAATTTAAGTAGTTGGGCCTCAAACTGTCTTGAAACCTGACCTAAACCTTGAAAGTTCCTCTGTTTAGGAAGGACACCAGCTTTCAGTTGCATAATTTGTTTTGCTGAAATCCTGGGAAATGTCTGGAGCTGTAGAAAAACCTAAAACGCTGGCTTTTTATCTTGGTCCAAAACGGTTGCCTCAAATTTTTGTGGCCTTTGGGATTTGGGCTTTTGTACTTATCCACGAGACTAGTAAATAATGTGCTGACTGTTTCCCTCCAGGTTTGTTTTATTTCCTGGGCTCTATTGTAAACTTCAGCCAGGATCCAGACGTGCACTTCAAGTATATTCAAGCTGCATGCAAGACGGGACAAATTAAAGAAGTGGAAAGAATCTGCAGGGAAAGTAACTGCTATGATCCAGAACGTGTTAAAAACTTCCTCAAGGTAATGTTTGAGTATCACTGGCCTGTTTGGGGTTCTGATAAAACATGGTCAAATGAGGCAGCTCTGTGAAAATAGATGAGCTTTAACCTTTGCACTTAAGGATCCAACTGTCCTCAAACCAGAGGTATCACGATGTTGACAGTCCCTCCTAATAAAGTCTGACCTGGAATATTGTCTAAAAAATGGAGACTGTCAGATCAATTTCTCACTGCTCTTATAGGCTAATCTGGCTAGAACCCTTAACCTGTAGTAACTGCACCAGCACACCCTGAACTTGTTACAAATGTCTGCTAAAAAGTAGGAAGCAGTTTACTTAACTTGAGAATACCCATAGTGCCAAATGAGTTGATAACTTAATGCTTATTTACAGTGTAATCAACTCCAACTGAGCAACTACAGAAACAACAGATGAGTAGTGTCAATTAATTGCATTAATGCTTTCAGGTTCAGGGCTGATCTGTTTTACTCATACACCCTGACATTTCAGCCATGGTTGAGCTCTGACTGATCCAGAGCACTGCTGGAGAGTAGGAAAAGATGGTGTGCTCAAAGTTCAGATTCTGCAGTCTTAGTGCTGAGCTTATTGACAAATACAACACCCCAGGAAATACCTGAGAAATCGTGTGGGAGGGGAAAACTTTATCTGGGAACATTTCCTGCCTTCATGTTTGTTGGTTACATAGCATAGTCTTAGATTTTGCTGATCATATCTGAAGATGGCAAAACTCTTCCCAAGAGAATTCTATAAAACTAACCTGGTGTCACCGAGGTGTAAGGTATGTAATTTGATCAAGCCACCTAAGATATGTTATCAAGCTGTCAAATTCCTGATGAAAGTTATTGTTTTTTGTGCTGTTCCATGTCTGGAATGTGCAGGACATGTACCAGGTAAATCTCCCAGTACAGGCCTCCCTGTGTAAAGTCCTTAAGTGTAATTTATATGTAGGATTATATTCTGGGATGTGCATGTTGGAATAAGTGATCTGAAATATGCATCCGGAATACTGTCTGCCACATAGACTTAAGCTTCTGTACTGTAACCATTGTAACCTTATGCTGAAAGTTGGAATGCTTTTGGATAATTAATCTGATAAGCAATTGAAGTAGTACTGCTACTAGCTTGATTCTTACTGTTCTCTAAATCCATAGTTAGGAGGTATCACGAGGCACATGGCACTCTAGGTCAATTCTGTATATAAGTTTTACATTATGAACCACAGCCTAATCTAGTCTTGGTTAAATTTCTTTGGAAATCCCAGAGTGCTAATCCTGCACACCAAACACCAGTGGCAACTAAAAATACTCTCTATAGCTTAGGCTTTAATAGTTGTTTTGTGTTGTAAAATTTTGTAGACTCTGCCATGCAAAGGAGCAGGGTTAAACTCCAAAAAGCTTCTTGCTCCTCACGCCCTGCAGTGGGTGTGGGCACTCCCACTTGCCACATATTGCAAACCATTAGCTGAACAACAACCTGTCATTATTTGGTTGACTGTTGAGTTTTGGCTTTCCAAATTCAGCTGCTTTAACAGTTTAAGTGATTGTATTATTTGTCTGCTTAAGTCCAAGAGCAAAACCGAATTCCTGAAGCTCTTCTCTTTCTAGGAAGCTAAACTCACTGACCAGCTGCCTCTCATCATTGTGTGCGATCGCTTTGACTTTGTCCACGACTTGGTGCTGTATTTGTATAGAAATAATCTCCAAAAATATATTGAGATCTATGTACAGAAGGTAAGTCACAACTTGTCCCTTGGCTTCAAACTGATCAGTCTTTCCAGTATTATATACAACTGTAGGCATTGTGTTTAAGTATTCTGCAAACAGCTCTGTACTAGAGACTGACTTTTAGGGGGTTATTAGTGGCCTCCAGTAAATTAGCCCTGATGTGAGTGAGATCTCATTCTTCAGTGAGGTTAAGCAGTAATTCCCACTGATGTGCCTCTTGAAGGAATAACTTTGGAGTTCTTGGGAAGATTTTAACTCCCAGCATTTTGGAGCGGGGCGGAGGGGAAGTTCTCCCTTTTACTTCCAGCGGGGACAAAGTGGATTGCTCAGGAACTCTTCCTGTGGGAACTGAGTGAGCCACTGAACTGGAATGTGAACACCTATTGACTGAAGAATTGACTTTCAAGCTTGTCCAAAACCTCAGGAAGCTGGGAGTAAAGGCAGGAAGATGGGGTCAATCTTAACAAGTGACTTTCATGTGTAGTTCTGGGTATAAGTATTGGCTGCCCTTGCTCCCTGACAACACACTGACTTCTTTAAATCATCCTGTTTAGGTGAATCCAAGCCGTCTGCCAGTTGTTATTGGGGGACTGCTTGATGTGGATTGCTCTGAAGATGTGATAAAGAACCTTATCCTTGTAGTGAGAGGTCAATTTTCGACTGATGAACTTGTTGCAGAGGTTGAGAAAAGAAACAGGTATTAAACTTCTACCAGTCTCTTAACAATTCCCAGTCTGGCAGTGTTTGCTGCTCATCAGTGTGTGTCCTCATCACACAGCTAAGGCTGGTACTGACACAACCAGAAATTGCCACTGACTGAGAACCAGCTTTAATTCTGGGCTGATATGGGGATCTCTCTTAGCAGCCTCCAGATAAAAAGAGTCTTTGGTGTGTGATGTTCTTCATAGTGTCAGAAAGTTACACCATTATAATAATGAGCTAAAATGCAGGTTAAAACAGAGCACTGTAAGTGTGGTTTAGTTCCTGACTCTTATCTTACATCAAGGCTGACTTCCAGAGTCTAGAAACTGTGCAGGGGGATCCTTACTTATTCAACCTCTAATGTGAAAATTGCTTCCTTCTAGGCTGAAGCTGCTTCTGCCCTGGCTGGAAGCAAGAATTCACGAGGGCTGTGAGGAGCCTGCAACTCACAATGCCCTGGCCAAAATATACATAGATAGCAACAACAACCCAGAGAGATTCCTGCGTGAGAACCCTTACTATGACAGTCGTGTTGTTGGCAAGTACTGTGAGAAGAGGGACCCTCACCTGGCCTGTGTGGCTTATGAGCGTGGACAGTGCGACTTGGAGCTCATTAATGTATGTATGCCAAGGCAGCTGGCTGCTGGGTTAAGCCCTAACAGCAGTGTCATGGGATAGATAAAAAGGTTTATGATAAAAGTATGTATTTCCTAAAAGGTATTAGGCTGGAAGTGCACAGAATAGGAGGTAGTTGTTTAATCTCCCTCTGCAGCTTAATGAGAAATGTGAAACTCTCCTGCGTATCCTAAAATGGGAGGCTAATGAAGCACCAAACCCTGAGGTTTCTAGTCTGCCTCTGAGTTTAGTGTAGCAGTCCAATTAGCTCATCCTGCTGTAGGCTGGACAGCTGTGGCCTCCCTCTGAAGGAGCTGTGCCTTTCCCCAGGTGTGCAATGAGAACTCCCTCTTCAAGAGTCTTTCCCGCTACTTAGTTCGTCGCAAGGACCCCGAGCTGTGGGCCAGTGTGCTCCTGGAAAGCAACCCCTACAGAAGACCCCTCATCGACCAGGTACAGCTGACAGAACATTCCAAACCTTACCTGTCCTAACTGGACTTGCAGTACGTGCCAGAACTGATTTGCCAACACCTTGGCTCTGCCTGCAGGTTGTCCAGACAGCGCTGTCGGAGACCCAGGACCCCGAGGAAGTCTCTGTTACTGTGAAGGCCTTCATGACTGCAGATCTTCCCAACGAGCTCATTGAACTGCTGGAGAAAATAGTTCTTGATAACTCCGTGTTCAGTGAGCACAGGTGTGTAACATCAGAACTGTCACAGCAAACTCAGAGTTACACCTGGTGCAGGTGTTAAATTGCTGTGATGTGGAACAGCAAATAAAGTAACACCTTCTTCAGAGAGGGGGAATTTCTTGTTCATAGCTTGATAAGTACTATTTTCTTTCCCTATTTAGGAACCTGCAGAACCTTCTCATTCTTACAGCTATAAAGGCTGACCGCACCCGTGTCATGGAATACATCAATCGCCTGGATAACTATGATGCCCCTGATATAGCCAATATTGCTATCAGCAATGAGCTTTTCGAGGAGGCATTTGCTATCTTCAGGAAATTTGATGTCAACACGTCAGCTGTACAGGTATCTCAAGTTCTCAGGCTATAAGAACTCCCTCTGCAAATCCACACAAGGACTGGTAGCTTGTGACTTCAGTACTTAACACTAATTAGCAGAGTGACCAAAGCTGCTCATTGTCTTGTCTTATAAAGCAGAACAAATGTTGTTTATTGAACCCTTTAGTAAGTGAAACTTTGTAAGCCTAAAATCACTCATGCTGCATGGGTTATATGGAGCTAGTCCCTATTTTAAAAGCAGTGGATCCACTGAAGAACTAACAGAAAACACAGCTCAGTGTCTTGTAAAACTGACCTTTGTGATAGTGGCTGATGATGGCTGTCCTTGCTTTAGGTGTTAATAGAGCACATTGGAAACCTGGACCGTGCGTACGAGTTCGCTGAGCGCTGCAATGAACCTGCAGTGTGGAGCCAGCTGGCCAAAGCACAGCTCCAGAAGGGGATGGTCAAGGAAGCAATTGATTCCTACATTAAAGCAGATGATCCTTCCTCATACATGGAAGTTGTTCAAGCTGCTAATGCCAGTGGTATGGTTAAGTTGTATTTACATTTTTGCTGTTGATGATGCTCAGCTCTTTTGCCCGGTCTGCTCAAACTGCAGTTCTGCCAGACCTGTATCTTGATGAAAGTAGAGGAATCTGGCCCTTCAAGGACTGCCCTAAATAATAATGGGAAAAGGTAGTGTATTCCATTTGCAGATAATCAGTGGTCTTATAATTACCTTCTTTAGCTAGCTGGAGACTTCTTTTGGAGTCTTTGCATGAAGTTAAATAGCAGGATTTTAGTTAGGCCCATTTTAAGATGATTTCATTAATCTAAAGGATAACATGCAGTGTGAAGGTTGTTAATTGTTGGGGAATAGCTGTAGAAATATGTCAGAATTAAGTTGAGCTGATAGTTCAGCTTAAGCACAAGTGTCCCCAGTGGTGGAAGTAAACATTCTGAACTCCTTTCCATAGGAAACTGGGAAGAACTGGTCAAGTATCTCCAGATGGCACGCAAGAAGGCCCGGGAGTCATATGTGGAGACAGAATTAATCTTTGCTCTTGCTAAAACAAACCGCCTGGCAGAGCTAGAGGAGTTCATCAATGGACCCAACAATGCACATATCCAGCAGGTGAGTGAGACTTTGTTTTGCTGAATCACAGAGTCAGGCTGACCAGAGGAGTGTTGGGACTTCTGTCCCTTTGGATATATGGACAGATCTCGAATTTAAAGATACTTCTATTTCGATAACAGCTCGAATGCCACCCATCGAAGCCACTGGCTGAAAATCTGCAGGAATAACCTGGCTGTGCTCTCCCCTAGGTTGGTGATCGCTGCTATGATGAGAAGATGTATGAGGCAGCCAAGCTGCTGTACAACAACGTGTCCAACTTCGGCCGTCTGGCCTCAACTTTGGTCCACCTGGGCGAGTACCAGGCAGCTGTGGATGGTGCTCGGAAAGCCAACAGCACTCGCACGTGGAAAGAGGTAAATTTGCTGGCTCTGGGTTAAATGACTTGAAAGTTGTGGCCTGTTCAGAAGCCTTGATTACAAGCAATAACACACTTCTCAATTCCAGGTCTGCTTTGCTTGTGTGGATGGAAAAGAATTCCGCCTGGCTCAGATGTGTGGGCTCCATATTGTAGTGCATGCGGATGAGCTGGAAGAGCTAATCAACTATTACCAGGTAATTAAGCTGACTTCTGTTATACGGTCAATTCTGTCATGGCAACCCTGTCAAAAACTGGAATTCTAGAGTCAGGATGGTTCCTGATGTGAAACATCTCTATGTCTCTAAGGATCGTGGCTACTTTGAAGAGCTGATCACCATGTTGGAAGCAGCACTGGGACTGGAGCGAGCACACATGGGGATGTTCACAGAGCTGGCAATTCTCTACTCCAAGTTCAAGCCACAGAAGATGAGGGAGCACTTGGAACTGTTCTGGTCCAGAGTCAACATTCCCAAGGTGAATGTCCAAGGCCTTAAATTTAGGTGAAAGCACACCTGTTTGGGCTGTCTGTACCCTGGTTTTGCAAGAGCAGCTCTTGAGGTTATTAATGGCACTAAAGCCTGACCACTGGTGGAAAGCCCAGTTAACATATATTTTTAATTATGCCTTTTGCTTAGGTTTTGAGAGCTGCAGAACAAGCCCATCTCTGGGCTGAACTGGTGTTCTTGTATGATAAGTATGAAGAATATGATAATGCCATAATCACAATGATGAATCACCCGACAGATGCTTGGAAAGAAGGCCAGTTCAAAGATATCATCACTAAGGTATTGCTTTCCTAGTGAAAGGAGGTATTTTTCTTGCTATGTGCACTTTAGTTCTATTCCTTCAGTAATAGCCTGGTTAAAATGTAAAGTTCTTGGCCCTGCCACAGAATTTCAAAGCAAGTCAACTACAGTAAATAAAAGAGATTTCTAGAGACAAGAATGGATGGGTGGCTCTGTTCTGCAGGAGCATCTAAAGTTATGTCTGTCTTTCATTGGGATCTCCCTACAATCAAACTTCTGCTCTGAATGTGCATCTTTACTCTTCTCTAGGTGGCCAATGTGGAGCTGTATTACAAGGCAGTGCAATTCTATTTGGAATTTAAACCTCTGTTGCTCAATGATCTGCTGATGGTGTTGTCCCCTCGGCTTGACCACACTCGTGCTGTCACCTTCTTCACAAAGGTAATTTTCCTACTATCCCCAGATCAAAGCAAAAGCTGGGAAAGCATTGACTTAAACGTATCTACCTGGTTCCTTGAAGGTTAAACAGCTGCCCCTGGTTAAGCCTTACCTGCGCTCTGTTCAGAACCACAACAACAAATCAGTGAATGAGTCCCTGAACAACCTCTTCATTATTGAAGAAGATTACCAGGTATGTCTTGTCTTGAAGCACTTAATTCCTGGACCAGGTATTGACTTGCATGTTGTATGTGCTTCCTAATAGACGTGGCTATTCCTGAATCTCTTCTGTGTCAGGACTGACCTCAGTCTCAGTCTGTTTAATGTGTAGAAACACAGGGTTTTTTACTTGTTTTCAGTAGTTTTTACCTGCTTATTGTTAACTTTAATTCCTTAGGTATATGTTCTCTGACACTTCAAACTGAGTTAGTAGTGACTAGCCAAGGATTAAGTGGAAAAGTGTTGGTGGCTTTCTGAGAGCTTTCTGTGTCATTCCTACTGGGGATAGAGTGGCTACTTTGTTGTGAGTGTGACAGCTTTTATTTAAGGCAACCTGAGTGCTAAGGAAGGGACTCACAGAAGAGACAAACAGTCGTGATGTCTGGCTGTTCTACTGTTCCCAGAGAACAGCTGTCTGGTACTCAGAGGCTCCTAAACTCAGCAGTCACTACTGAAAAATACTGACTGAAATCCATGTGTGTCACACAGCAGCCTCTCAAATAAAATAGCAGATCCCTGCAGGTCTGCCTAGAATACCGTATCCTCCTAGAAGCAGGAATACAGAACTAATGGTAAATGTTTGCATTTTGTGGATGCAGTTGTACATCTGAGGTGTAACTTTTTTTTTCTACTTAACTCAGGCTCTTAGGACTTCTATAGATGCTTATGACAACTTTGACAACATTTCCCTTGCCCAACGTTTGGAGAAACACGAACTAATAGAATTCCGAAGGATCGCTGCCTATCTCTTCAAAGGGAACAACCGCTGGAAACAGAGCGTGGAGCTCTGTAAGAAGGACAGGCTGTACAAGGTGAGACCACCCCCAGGCCAGCTCCAGCAGCCTTGGCTTGTTTGGCTCTGATGGGAGCTTGGTTAATAACAGCACGCCCAGGGCAGGGGTTGGTGAGTGTGCCCGAGGCTGAGGCTGTCTCCCGTTGCAGGATGCCATGCAGTACGCCTCCGAATCCAAAGACACGGAGCTGGCAGAAGAGCTGCTGCAGTGGTTCTTGCAGGAGAACAAGAGGGAATGCTTTGGTGCCTGTCTCTTCACCTGCTACGATCTCCTAAGGCCGGATGTAGTCTTGGAAACAGCGTGGAGGCACAACATTATGGACTTTGCCATGCCATACTTTATTCAGGTCATGAAGGAATACTTGACCAAGGTAAGAGCAGGTGCCTCTCCAACACCCAGAGCTTGTTAGTCACTGTGGTGTATGCCTTGAGACTGTCTGCTTGCTACTAACATTGATTTGGGCTTTGTCCAATGTCTGTCTGTCCATGTCCACACTTACTTTTCAGTCCATCTGGGGAGAGACTTCGCCCTCTAAGAGGCTGAAACACTTGCAGGCTCCACCCTCTCTACCAATGACAGAACCTACATCAGTAGTATTTGCCTGACCCTGGGCAGTGTCTAAAGTAGTTCCAGGCTTCAGGCTTTTCATATGCTGTGTCAGTCAGGAGTCCCAGCTGGGATCAAGCTTTAACTAAATTCTAGACTGTGTACTAAAAAAGCTTTATAGCTAGATCTGGAGATAATTTATTCTGCTGTGCATTTAACTCTAAAATGTGGCTCTGATACCTAATGGCACTAATTATGACTCAGCTCTTCTTTGAAGTGACTCAGGGTGGGGGAGGTACTTGGTAATGCTCTGACAGACTTGAACAGACTTGAGTTAAATCCAACTGTCACTGGCAAGATTTGCCCAGCTGAAGCTTTTAGAGTATCTTGCAGTGAAATGATGTAAATTCCTTAATGATTAAGACTATTTCAAGCTTAAACTTTCATTTTCATGCAGTCAGTGAAGACTAGGGTGCCTGTTTGTCCAGAGATTTGCCTGGCTGTTCTTCCAGAGGCAGGACTACCCTGCAGTTCTGTAGCCACCCTGAAATGCTGTTTTGGGGGAGGTGGGGAGCTGGCTGAGCAATAATAACACTGTTTGTCAGAGATGCCTGATGTACCAAGCTAACACTTGGCCTTTATTGGGAGTAGTACGATTCTTAAAGATAAAAATTTCATGATCTGCTAAAGGATTAGGATATAGCTTTAGTGTAGCTACTGAAGTCAATGCAGTAAGAGCCAGCAACAAGCAGAGCTGCCTTTCTAAAGCAGATACTTCTGGTGTATCTTTGTTTTTACTCGCCTGTACCTTAATAATTTCTTCCCTGACGCTTTTGTTTCTACCTTTTATATGCTAAATATGGAATTTGATTTTTCTAAGCTGCACCTTCTGAATTCCTTTGCAGGTTGATGCAATAAAGGAAAAGGTGAAAGTTGATTCTTGTTTTCCATCTTTAAGTCTGGAGGACTAAGTCTAAGGATTCTGCATGAGTTTTTTTCTTTCCTATGTTTACTACACTGCTGCTACTGCTTTTTCCCCAAACAAAATATCACTAAAGCATATGCAAAGTGTTTAACTCTCAGTAGCTAGTGCTGTAGGAGAAAAGTAGATTCATTTGCTACTAATAAGCTAATAGATCCTCAGGAAGGGCATCCAGGTGATCAGTTGGATCACAGTCAGCCTGGTATTGAAACAACACACAAGTGCTACTATTTGACAGCCAATCTGACTGGAAGAACCTCCTCCAATAAGAAATAAGTCTTGGACCACTGTCTGTGAACCATCCATCAGTCTGGCATTTGCCAGTTGAAGGGCTGTGATCCAGTTCCTGATCCCTTGACCATGACTAATGCGTGCTGACCGTAGGCAGAGTAGATCCTGGCTGCTTCCAAAGGGACTCTTCCTCACTCAGGTGTCAGTTCTCATGGTGCTGATCTAATCCACACAGTGCTCTAGTTCACGTAGCAACTTAAAACTTCAGCTGTTACACCAAGTCTGTGGTTCTCCTCCCTGTAGTAAATTCCTAGTAGTTGTCCAAAAAAAAGACTGCCTTCCAAGCTCTTCAGCTTCACTAAACTTCTCTTGCTACCTCATTAAAAAGAAAAAGGTAATGCTTACTGCTCTTCAGAGGCTACTCCAGGGCTTGCCTTTTGCTATGTAATTTTGACCTTCAGAAGGGCAATCCAAGGTTTCTGTCCATCTGCTTCCCTACAAATGCCACTGTGATTCTCCTTAGCCCAGGGGTCAGCCCTAGTATGAGTTTTCCATTCATGTGGTTCAGCAAAGGGCAAACCAAGTGACAGACAGCTTTAAAGATGGACTAAATGCAAACTGCTGGTTGTAAAGACACCTCTGGAACTCCAGGCTAACCTAAGACACGTAGTGTAAGGCCCTTCAGCAGCTAGGAAGGAAAGTAGGAAAGCGTGTGTGTGAAAAAAGGTAATTGAACTGCAGTGTTTGCATAAACTACGCATGTGTAGCAGTCATTGCAATTACATCCCACTACTCCTTAAGCTACAAGGCATTGCTGTGGGCTGCGTGTGGTTTTTTGGGGGGAGCCTGTATGGCAGTCATCTTCAGACCTCACTCGTGCTTCAGTACTTTTGCCTCTTTTTCATGCACACATAACACAATAACATTGAATGCATGTTACTTTTCCTCTGCAGCTTTATTGCAGTCCCTGTGGAAAAGCCTTTAAAATCAATCTTGCTACAAGTGTGTAGGGCCCTGAAGCTGGTGATGCTGGAGCAAGTGGTGTAAGAACCATCCTGCAGGCTGGTTTCAAACTTGCGCTTGTTTTTGTCAATATTTGTGTAGCTCTGAGGGGAGGCATCAAAACTGGGTCCAAAATGCATTGAATGTCCTGGGCTGGAGGCTTTCCAAGTGTGTGTAAGCCAAACGCCTCTGCTTGGTAGCAAACTCTGCACATTCTCCTTGGATTTGCATCTCTAAACTTGTGCTTCTGTGTTCAGTGTGTTGCTGTTTGAGTTAAAAACAGTGCAGTTCCCAGCACGGTGTCTGGAAATGAGTCTTGGAGCATTGGATACGATCCTGTGCACTTGGGCAGCAGCAAGCCAGTTACTGTGGGAGGCAACAACCAAGGCTGGCCATGGAAGCCCAGTCAATGAGGGAACTCGAGCTCAGGACTTCTGCCACTTCCTGGAGTTGTGCCTCAGCTTGAGGTTACAGAGGAACAGGTTTCTGGAACATACGTTGTCACTCAGAGCTGAAAGGAAGAGCTCACAGCAGATATTTACTAACGTAGCACAGTTAAGCTGAAAATTCATGGATGTTGGTGTAGCTGAATAAATAACACTGACCCTGTGTAAGTGCAGGAAACCTTCCAACTCCTTTATTAAGGACATGAATGAAATGAAACACTAATCTGGTTTGTGAGTTGTCTTACTGTCTTTAAAAGTAATTGGCATGATTGTCTCTGACTTCATTCTAAATCTTATCTCCCAGGTAAAATATCAGTACCTCATTTTGTGGTTTTAGTTTCAGGGCCTGCCTTAGACTGTAGTGATGCTGAGTTCCCTTGGATCTGTCCTAGTAACGAGCAGTATTTCACTACAGAAGAAGTTTCTTCTCTTGCCTTTCTGTAGGGGTGGGCAAACAGCACCATTGCGCTCGCAGTGCAGCAGTGAAGCTGGCCAGGCTTGTCTCTTACTGTGTGTAAAGCTGGAAGAATTGGAGTATCTGTGGGTTTAGGCTGACTGCCACACAGTTCTGGAGTGGAAAAAGCAAGTCTTATACACATGCATTCTCTGCATTTGAACTTAAATTGCATGAGTGAATGGGTTTGGAAAGTGAAATCTTGAGGCTCAAGTGACATGTCGGATGCTATTGCAGTCTGCTTATCCAAATACAAACCAGATTACTTTGCCTCGATGTCACCTCCAGGGAAACTTCTCCAGGTCTGGGCATTATCTCGGTAATGGCTCCAATGCCAAAGGTCTCCAATTGAGACTGTGCTCAAATCTGTCTGTCCAGCTCCAGTCCAGTACGGAACCTTTTGTACAAAGCTTCAGCCTGGAGTGAGCTTTCAAAGTAGTTGAAAATCCCTCAAGGAGGGTTTTTTTTCAGGAAACAGACAATCTTGACTGCACCAGTACCAACATTGCTACTTGAATTGATCTTAACTTGTAAATGGTCTCCTTTTCTTGATGGGTGTTAACATACCACTAAGGCTTTTCCACTTCTCTGCCATGATTAAGTGCCTGTTTGAGAGGAGATTTGTTAATTGTTGGTCTCAATTCCAGGTGGATAAACTGGATGCCTCAGAGTCTTTGAGAAAGGAAGAGGAGCAAGCTACAGAAACACAACCTATTGTTTATGGTAATGTTTTAGTTGATGTGTTATCAATAACATATTTCACTTTTAAAACAACTCTTCTCTAATCTTGTTTTTTCCCAAGGAAGTCCTTGGGAATGGGAATGTTCTTCATGTGAAAACAAGTCTTAAGGAATGTGTTCCAAAATACTAGATAAAGTGCCACCCTGATGCTGTGGCTGCTGAGATTGGCTGTGGGCTGCATGCAGGGTGTTAAGGTTGTCCTGGCTCATCAAGGAAAGGTGTACAGGAGCTGTGCTATTCCAGACTTGCAGCAAGTGATTATTTGGGACTTGTGCAATATGCTTTATATGTAGTTCAGGTATTTCCTTTGTATTCAGTTTATTCGCCTAATTCTAGTAAGAGTTTCTTTGTATACTTTATGGTGTAGGATTTTTAGCCACATGCTGTGCCCTGAGGTTTTGTGGGGAAGTACCAGCCCAGGCCAGCAGGCACCTACTGCTTAACCATACAAACACCTACACAGAACTTGCAGGCATTTTGCTGCCTGAGTTCAGGAGGGCTAAGATGCCACTTGTGTGTTGCAGGTCAGCCCCAGCTGATGTTGACAGCAGGACCCAGTGTGGCAGTTCCTCCACAAGCACCTTTTGGCTACGGCTACACGGCCCCTCCGTACGGGCAGCCGCAGCCTGGCTTCGGGTACAGCATGTGAGATGCAGCACAAGTCAGTCTGGAGCAGCAACTTTTCTTACTGAAACTCCACCGTCCCTCCCCGCTTTAACTCATAACAGGGAAAAGCAAGAGTTCTGCCTCGTGTTCTTGTAACCTTTATTTCATGAAGGACTGTTTTTTCTAGCGCAAACTATTTGAATCACTTCTGTTAAATCTTTTTCACATTCCATGTCATTTAGACTTTTACTTTAAAAGGGGAATAGTTTAAACGACTTTGTTCAAGTGGGCTTTTGCAGGACTGCTTATTACCATTAAGTCTATTGTGAAGATTCTGATTTGCACTCTATAGTGTTACACTCTAATATTGAATCTTAAGTTCATTGTATGTGAGCAGCTTACGGTATGTACTGTCTATTCTAAATGCATTTAAGTCTCACTGTATATTTGGAGAAAGCTAAAGCCAAGATACTTGTATTTGACCTTGCAAGACTGCTGACAAAAGACAACACTAATCAGCATATCCTCCCTGGGTTGGATTGCATAGCTCTAAAAGAATTTAAAATGCGTACAGACAACCTTGCCTGACTTAAAATGAGTAAAAGTTTTTTTGGGGTTTTTTTTTTTTTCCCTTAACCTATGCAGGTTTTTCCAGTTATGCATATAGAAAATGCTAGTGTCTTTTTGCTCACTCCATATGTAACAGATGACCTTATGTTGTGCTGTATCCTGTGCTTTTGTGGGACATTCCATTCAGGAACAGAGCACCATGATTCCAATCTGTGTATTTACTAACCCTGCCCTGAGGTTTGTGTATGTTGGATATTGTGGTGTTTTAGATCACTGTTTTGAGTGTACAGAAGAGAGAATTCAAGCATATTGCTGTTCAGTTTTGTTTGTGCAATTTGAAATTACGCAATTTAAAAATAAATTACTGGACTGTGGACATGCTGCATAGTGGTAGCTTCACTTTACTGTCTTCAAAAAGGACCTTTGAACTCAAACCAAGTATTCCAGTGCTGGTAGTGGGGGGCAATGCAGGTGTGTGCAGCCAGGGGTCTGAGGGGCCAGTAGAAGAGCAGCAATGGGGACCAGTAGTGGGGTCTTGCACTGAGGGGGCAATACAGGAAAATATGTAATGCTTTTTCTATAGAAAGATTATGCCAGAGAGAAGACAATAGCACTTTTCACTAGTTGGCTGCACTGTGGTCAACTCCAGCATATTTGACCAGATGATACATTAGGATTGTAGTAGGGCGTGCCAGTTAAATTGAGATCATGTTCTAGGTATGTAAATTGCCTTAAACATATTTAGCTTCAAATAAAATTGACTTAAATGTTTCTGTATGAATACTGTCATATTTGGGTGTAACGAGTCTTACAGCACTGGCCAGATTTCCAACAGCTGTAGAAAGCTCCTGTCCCTTAACCAGGAGCCACCCTGGGCATCAGGATCCAGCTCTGAGGCCAAATCCCCTCCCCTCTTGCTCCTGTGATCCTGGGGCTGAGCACTGCAGCACTTCCATGGAATGGTGGGTGGCAGGGCCTCACCTGCCCCAGGCTCTCTGCGCTGACACGTCTGTGGTCAGTAGTGGTGGAGCACAGCTCTGCAGTGAGCCTCTGAAAAGGATTATGCCTCTAAGAGGTGCAGTATAAAAACTTCTCCCTTCTCTGTGTTTATTGGCATTTCAGCCCCTCTGATGTTCCCTCTGGGTCTGTAAAGCTGCCTGATGGAGATAAATCCCTCTGTTCCCTCTTTTACAACCTATTTCATAAGCACTCAGCTGGAAGACATGGCTGAGCGGCTGTCAAAGGTGCTCAACTGCAGAACTCTCACAAAGCAGCTTTGTTACAGAACTGACCTGTAGAAAGTGCACCTGACAGAAGTGCAGGGACCTTGCCTTTCACACTGGAGCCACAGTGGAGCTGCACAGGTAGAACTGACTTGAACCACGATCAGGGTGCTCTGAACTGTGCAGTAATACCTGTAACAGTGCTTCCTTAAACCCAGGGGGGCCTGTTAATCCCAAGTAAAACAGGGTTTAAGTTTGTCCCTGACTGCCCAGTTGTTTATATAGAAGGTAACTCCCTACACCTTGGCTCCACTGCACATTTTTGCACCTGTAGTTGCTACACAGACCCCCCCAGAGGGAAGCTCAGCTTACAACTGCTCCCCACAACTGTTGACTGGTCTGGGCTGCAAAGCCAGTTGAACTGGTCAGCCTGGTACCAGTTACAAGCTGTTGCAGCAGTTGTTTGAACAGCAGGTTGGCTACAGTTACCCCCAGCTCCATGGGGCAGTTTTTAACTGCTTCAGCAGCTGCTCCTTTTGGAATTAAAGAATGTACTCACTTAAAAAAACAGGCAAAAAGAGGAAACCTGCCCTTTTTTAGCACGCGGGACAAATTCTCTTGAACTTTGCTATCAAGCAATTGCACAAGTTGTAAATTTACTGGCTTCCTTCTTGTGGATAGTAAAAATTTTGCCAGCTGTGCTTTCAACTGCCCTGAGCCTAGCATCTTCTTTCCCCCTTCAGAACACAACACCCAAGCTAGAGAAGCTCATGATTTACAAATGTAAATCTTACAAAACTTGCTTATTTTATTAATACTGAAAGAAGATATGGAAAAAATCCCCCAACCTGGATTTTTATCCCTTCAGTACTGACATACACGAACACAGTCAGGTCTTTTTGGTACTAGTTTAGAAGAGTTTCAGGTGACCAGAAACTTTATCTATGACATCAGCTGGTCCTGGTCCTATCCCAAGGACTGTCCTGGAGCCTGGAGCTATCTGAGTACGACCAGCATCCTGTATCAAGCTCACAGTCAGCCCGAGGCACTTCGCCTCCGCCAGGAGCTGCACCAGAGTCTCTTCATCGGGAGCTTTGAGGACCACTTTAGGTTGTCCACAGTATTCCCACTGCTTCAGGAGCTCGGGATGCCTTTTCTGAGCTTGCTTGTAGGCAGAGACAGCAGCGTGGGAGCACTGTGCTGCCACTTTGCCCTTGCCCATCTTCAGGTCGTTGCGGACGATCAGCACCAGCTTGAACTCCCCGGACTCGCCCATCACGTCAGCCTCGCTGCCCGGGCTGTTGGAAGGCTCTGTCATCCCAGCTCCAGGCTTCCTCAGGAGTCTCCCACGGATGTCCCATCCCAGGCACACACCAAACACAACTCCAATGATTATATTCAGGAACTCGGACTCGAAGAGAGAAATCATGGTGGATTTTGGAGAGTGGCTATGAAAGGGGGGAAAGACAGAATTTACTTGAGCGTTTTTCAGCTTCTGAGAGTGCCTGGTGTGCTCTCACCTGGTTTGCATTTGGTTGTTTGAAGACAACATTTGTTAGAAACACAAAAGAACCATTCCAGCTTCACACATTGGGAAAGGGTGTTCAGGGACACCTTTACTGGTGCATGGTCTCCTTCCCCAGACACAGCTTCCTCACCACAAACACCTCACTGGTGATGGGCTTCAACTCGGGAAGCAAAACTAAGGAAAAATGGCAAATTAACATGGCCTGGGTTGGAAAGGACCTTAAAGTTCATCTGTTCCACCCCCTACCACAGGCAGAGAAAACTTCCACTGGACCAGGTTGCTCCAAGCCCCATACAACCTGGCCTTGGACACTTCCAGGGATGGGGCAGCCACAGCTTCTCTGGGCAACCTGTGCCAGGGCCTCACCACCCTCACAGGGAAGAATTTTTTCCTAATATCCAATCTAAACCTCCTCTCTGTCAATTTGAACCCATCGCTCTTTTACTCTTTGTTCTGTCACCCCAGACCTTTGCAAATAGTCTTGCCCCACCTTTCCAGTAAGTTCTTTTCAGGTGTACTGGAAGGCCACAATTAGGTCACCACGGAGCTTCTCTTCTCCAGGCTGAATGCTCCCAATTCTCTCAGCCTTTCATGTCAAAGTTACACCTATAAATGAGGAGAGAAACGGTGCAATGGCGGAGATTTTAAATCAATACCCCAAATTCAGCTGAGGAGCGGGGCCGCCTCCAGCCCCACCGCGGGCTCCGGCAGCTCAGGCCGCGCCAGGCCCAGCTCCGCTGGAGCCCGAGGGGAGAAGGAGGGCGAAGACCGAGCGGGGACGGAACCGTGCCGGGCCCCGCGGCCCTCGGGGGGCCATGAAGGACCCCGCACCCCCGGCGCTCACCTGCCGCTCCCGCCCGGCCGCTCCGCCGCGCCCGCCCGGAGGTGACGGGGCAGCGGCGCTCGGGAAGTGACGGAGCCCGGGGGCGGATCGGGGCGTGCTGTGCCGGGCGCAGTTCCGCGTTGTGCCGGGCCCAGCGGAGCCGCTGGCGCGGAGCGCGGTGAGTGCGGGGCCGGGCGCG
>WBMZ01016740.1:0-22110 GCA_013400975.1 Atrichornis clamosus | reverse complement strand
CAGGGGGCGCTCTGGTACGAGCTCAGGGACTTCTGCGGGGCAATGCTGGTCCCGGAGGGGAGGGACAGAGAAGGTGTGGAGGGGAGGGTTTCGGTTTTCCCTGGGTCCTCACGTGTCCGGTGGGGTCTTCTGGCGGTGGCAGCAGCCGGGGTCTCTCCCTCTCCAGAAGGCGAGAGGAATGGTGGAGCGTGGATTCCCCTGAAACACTCATGCAGCTGGAGAGGGTCTCCCGGCGGTGACGAGCAGTGAACGGTGCAGGTATCCAGCGAGCAGGAGGGAAACCACCGCAGCACAGGGCAGCTGGGTAGGAGCGATCCCGCTGCCAGAACCGCACGGCCGTCCCCGCTCCAAGCCGGGCAGAGAATGAGTGGCTTCTCAGCTGAGATACTGCCAAAAACCCCCACCGTTCTCTGTCCCTTCGTCCTTCAGAGCGGTTTCAGCAGTATGCCAGAGCCATCAGCCACTTCCCTTTGTATCTTAATCGCCGACTATTCGTCTGGAAAGGCCGCACCCTCCTCCTCCCAGCGTCTCTCTGGTAACAGATGGGAAGAAACGTAAAGCCACCACAGTCAAGAATAGCATATCCAACTGAATTAATCACAGCAGAAACACTCCAGCTTGTCATCTTTTCAAGCAAGCTGCATGATTGAACATTTAGTAAAGCAATTTTTAAATATGATGAGTACTTACTTTTACACACCACCCCCCAGTAACAATGCAAATTTCATCTCACCAAAGTAAAAGATAACAGAGCTGTAAACAAAATTTCTTTTATTAACACAGGAAAAGCTACTCCTGTATATCTGACAAGAAAGGATTCCCTAATTCCATAGCACTTCCCTAACTGACCCCATCCATAGTCACACTTGGAAAGTTTATCCAAAGATCTATCCCACATGTCATTTTCTGAAAACAAATCATAAAACTTGCTTTGAAATTGTAAGGCCACTACTTTGAAGGTAGAAGAAATATAAAATTGTCTTCACATTGCTCCCTATTTCTGTTTCACAAATCCTCGTGTATCTTGCAAATACAGTATAGCTATTATATATTCTTCTAGAAAGAGGCTTAATATAGCCTTAACTAGGAAAACCAAGTTAACTGTCAACTTAATAAATTAATAAATCTGTGTTCAGCAACAAAGGTATACTTAAGATTCCTCAAAATTTTGATATTTAAAAAAACCCCAAAACTGTAGCTGAACAATTGCATCTAATCCCCTCATTGTACATTTTAACTTGAATAATTTTTTTTCTAATTGGCAGTTCATAAATGTGGGCAGACACATTCAATTCAATGAACATAACATTGCTGAATAAGTATTTAGAAAGGAACACAGCTGCCACAATATACAGGCATTTTCATAATATAACGTACAAGGTGCAAATAGGTATTAGGTCTTTAAAAATTTCTAGATTCTAACATTGTTCATCATCTTCTACTGCATTAAGTAGATTTTTGTACAGCTATCAGGCAAGTATTTCTCTGTTCTAGCTTTAATATGCTAGGGTTTTTCTTTTCAATACTCTTAGGATTTTTTTTCAGTAGACTGGATAAAAGAATTATTCCTATTCCTATACAAAGAGACTACAGTTAGCAAACAGTCATGTTTATAATAAAGACTTTAAAACTATTATGAACTAATGTAGGAAACTACTGTTTTTTCCAAAATATAAGACGTATGGAAGGCCAAGCCTGTAAGTAGTCATGCAACTTTTTGACAACTTTTGCATGCTCAGCTCTGAAATACAAGATTCATCTGGAGGAAAAAGCTGCTGTTTGTCTTTACAGAGTATTATATAAAAGCAATATATGGATTTGAAAGTGCTAAGAGGAATATTACTGTAAATTGGTAGAGATCCACTGAAGTGTGGCATTTTTCTTCTGTTAGTTACATTATTCTCAGAGCATTTTAGTCAAACCAGGAAGGAGTAACAAAACTGCAGAGACCGTGTTCACGCAGTGTGGCCTAACTTTATTCATGTATACCCTGAAGAGAGTGTAAAAACTCAGAGCCTTATTCCTCTTGCTATTGTCCTTCTCAGAGATTTCTGGTTTAAGTGTAAAATTAAACTCTCTGCTGTCAAGGTGAAGAACAAAAGTGTATGGTCCAGACATTCCAGCAGAATGAGGAGGGAGATAAATAAACTTTCCCAAGAAAAGCCAGCTCACAGTGGAGAGTACTTCCCTGGTGAGGGAGAAAAGTGAAACAAACCTCAGAATTTCTGATCTTTACTGTGCGTGGTTGAACAACAATTGCAAAGTTCAGTAAAGAAGAATGGAAATTATCCTGTGCTATTCAGAGAGACAACCTAGCAGGATTTTCAGATCAGTATGCATAGATATATTTCCCTTTCCTTTTTAATTTCAGATCTAGAATAAACAAAACCTACAACTCCCCTCCCCTATGCAAACTTCCCATTTGGAAGGAGCAATGTTTTGTTCCATTATACCACTTAAGCACATTGGTTCTCAGTTTGTGATACTACAAATACCTCTTCATCCTAAAAGTTCACCCAAACATTCATGTGGAACATTGAGGCGAAACTAAACGAAGCTGCACTGCATAATGCTGAAGGGTCACCTAGCCTGGTGTCTGGTATCAAACAGCGTTCAGTGCATGCCAGAGAATTTTAGGACTGTCAGAGGCACCCTGGAACACTTCCCTCGTTTACAAACGCTCTTGACTTCTACCGATCAGTCTTCAGTGAGTTTCTGATCAAGATATCTCAGCTATATGTCCCATTTTGTAATGTAAGCATGCCACACATGAAAAAATGTTGCTCATTTTTTCATTTTGGACTGGCTACCTCCACACTTCTATTAAAATACACAGCTTTTCCACATCACTTCTGAATTTACAGGTCTCTGTACTGTTCTCATGGAACTGCCTCTTTCCCATCCACAGGAGTCCCAGACAATTCATCTGCTTCTCAGCTATGTTGTCATGATACAGGTTTGACTGCTTTGATCCTCCTATTTGAGCCTATTCCTAGCTTTGCTGCCTTTTTGTAATAGCAGATCAGATTTTTACAGTACATTAAGACCTAACTGCACCATCAATTTACACACTGTAAAACTGTTTTCTCTTTTATTCTGTATCTCCTACTGAGTCATTCTCAGCACTTGCCTGATGTGCTGCTGAACAGTGAACTGAGGTTCCCATAAAATTATCAAGATAACTTAAAAATCACTATTCCTACACAGCAATAGATATTTCAGAGGACTCAGCTGCAGGTAAAGTGAAATCTAAGTATTATTTTATATATTATATTTACATTATTTTAGCAAAACACTGAAATTTTCCACTTTATAAAACAGTCAGTATCATGAGATTGGTCTGATGCTTTTAGCACTTTCCGTTTTTGTTATTTTTGAGAAAGCAACATACATGCAAACATTATGTTACTACTTAGGTCTCTTTAACTATCTCTTTTGTACCTCTTGAGTAAGAGAGTCCTGCTCTTTTTTAGCAGCATGTGCTGGGAATATTACTAATTTATTCCTTTACTCTTTATTTGCAAATAGCCATGTGGATATCCCAATTAAGGGACACCCAGTCTTCAACCAGTGCATCAGTTTTTTCAAGAAGCTTTAATGAGAGACCTTGCCTGAACACCTGTACTTTTCTACTCAAGGAAGTGTCCAGCAGCTCTACTGACCACGAGGCATGAACTCTCTCAGCATGTAACTACTCACACTACTCAGTGCTTTTACAGTTAACACCTGCTGACCTGTAAGCTTCTCTTGCAAGCTCCCTGTTTAGAAAACAAAAGTATGTATAGTTTTTATTGCTCTACATCTTTGATTTAGGTATTGCATTTTTTTCCACATTTTTCACATTTGTCCGTTTTTGTTTTCTTAACTTTGACACACTAATTTCATAATAAGGACAGTTTTTTTCCTCTTGTGAGTTCTCTAACTAATTTCTCCATTAAAAATAATTCATATTCTTCAATGTAACAGTGCTCACACTAAAATGCTCACACTAAAAATTGAAATTTTAGTTTGGATTTTTAATCTTGGTACCATCCTAGGTACAGTTACCAGCAGTGAGAGCTTTTGCTATATATGGTTTTAATTCTCAAGGGACTTAGTTCGTAGCCCTTGAGACTTAGACATTCAGTGTAAGGAGAGTCCAGATTACTGGCTGCTTATTTAATTTCAATTTACAGCATGGCACCAGTTTCCCACAGAACAAAGTTTGTTATCTCCAGTGTCTCAACAGCCTCACTTACTTAAAACCAGATATTCTAGTCTTCAAGTGGTTTTTAGGCTGAGATTTCCACAGAAATATATGTACACAGTGGGTTCAGTTCTGAGTTTTAAGGGAACCTTAGTTAAGCTGCTCCTTGCTGTTTATTTTCACCAACTTCTGTCCTATTCTTTTACCAAAGTCTATCATCCATAACGACATTTCCCTTCTTACACATCTACTTTTCCTGAGTTCATGGACTTTAAATGCCTACTTTTTTGATTTTGAAAAAACATGCTGTGACAGAAGCCTGGTTTCATTCTCTGCACATACTCTTATTACTAATGGGCCTCTCTGTTTTTATTCCCTTGACACTATTTGCACAGCCATGCAATGGAACACTGATTCACTCCCTCCCTTCTCGGCACGGGTCTGGAAAGCTACCACATGAAGGCCACAGTCCTCCAGACTGACCCAGGCCTGAAGAAAAATCTTTTTTCCAAAGGGAAAGCGTGTTTGTTTTTTTTTTTATTTAATAGCGAAAAGAAGAAGGAAGGAAAAAAATAGGCATGAAAACCTTGTTTCTGTTTGGTGCTGCTGTATGAAAGAGTCATAGAAAAACAACAAAAGGAAATTTGTCTGGGAAACCATTTCAGGGACACACCTTTTTTTTGACAAACGTACAGAAAACATTAATTTGAGGAGTTGAGGTTCTTTTATTTTACACCTAATACAATTAAAATTTAAAGGATTACTTGCACAAAAAAATAAACACATTTGGTATAAAAATTTATTGTCACTTTAACACCTTTTTTTCTTCTTATGGCCCCCGCCTTCTCTGGAGCAGAAACATATAAAGACTAATGGCACAAGTTTGTTTTATTCTACAGCATTTTTTTGTTTTTACATACTCAAGTACCCTAAAGGACAACAGCCCGCTGTATATAAGAACCATTTTCTTCAGCCTGCTGAATTAAGTTTCATAAAGAACCAAAGCTATAAAGGCATTTTAAAAACCACTGTCTCTTTTTTTTTCCTTTCAGAAGCACTGACTTTTTTCACTATTAATATACATAGTGTTACATAACAGCTCTTGAGTACAGTACATGCAGCAGAATATACCTGTTGTATATAAAACATACATTTAAAATCTTATCGGAATTTTTGGAAGATTGAGTAACTGTAGAATGCCCACTGCTTAGAGAAAATGGTTTGATAGTACAAATGTCTGCATATGTTGGCCACTGGAACAATCCAAGGCTCACTGGAATAGTATCTGTAGCACATCAAGGTGCGTAAATAATTTACTTACAATATTAAAACACAACTAGCAAAACCAATAGTTCAAGATCTTATGACTGGGGGCTGGAACTAGAAGATCTTTAAAGTCCTTTCCAACCACACCATTCTATGACTGCTATGTTAACCCTTCAGTGGTTGCAAGGAAGTGTGGTGAGAGTTCCCCCTCTCCTCCCAAGTCCTCTATAAAACCTTCAGTACTCAATTTGTTTTCCAGATGAAGAAACTTATTTATGTCTACTGCCTCTTCTCTTCATTGCAGCTGTACACTGTGGACAGTACCATTTCCCTTTCGGTGCTTCTGTCAGTCCAACACACCCATAGTGGAACCACTCAATAGGGCACTATAAAAATAGAGTTAAAAGAGAGGGTTTGAGATTTGGGGGTTTTTTTTCCACAATGCCTATCACAAATATAATTCTATGAGAATGAAACGTGAGTAAAAAGCATAGATTCTGCATTTCACACAAGTCACAGGACAAAATGAGGAGTGGGGAAGATCTGTCTTTAATATACACTCAGTACACTAAGGAAAAAGATAAAAATTCTAGGACTCATACATGGACTCACATAACAGAACAAAGTAAGTATGTTGTGCTTTGAAATACTTAGTTTGACAACACCAAGTAACACAAAAGTAACCTTATTGCTCACTTCTGTTTAAATAGAGTATCTCAGTAAATATGTGATTACATTCAATTGTTCTTTTAAAACCTTCTTCATTTAAAAAGGAGAACTGTTATTAGTAGTGACATAGCTAAACATGCATAGAAATAAAAGACATTTTGAAGAATGGCATTTTTGAACCTAGTAAAGGCTGAAGCTTTCTAAAAGAACCTGAATTGTAGAGAGAGATGAGAAGTTTCCTGAAGGATGGTTAAATCATATGCATTTTACTCTAAAAAACTTCTCAGAAACAAACTCTAAAAAAAAGTAACTCCTGGAAGCTATTGTTATATGCACAAGCCTCTCATGAACCTTTTGAACTTTGTTACTTACATCTTGGTTATCACAGCCTACCATTTCACCATAAGACACCTAGTAAATAAGAAAAAAAAATCCCTTATTAATAATCGTATTACTAGTTAAAAGCAATCAACATTGTCAAAGGGCTAACGTTCAGCTTTCTTCCTTTGAGGAGTTTTTCCATTAACAGCAGTAACAACACTTTGATTTTACTTTTGTTACATAACCCAGACACCATCACGTTCATAGTGAATTGATTTTCAAAAACTGTTTCCGCGAAACAAGATACATCTGTATATTTCAGGTTGGATAAAAAAGGTCAGCATTCAAAACCTGAATGAAGCATATTTTGATCAAAACAACAGTGTTCAGTATGTTACCAGCCCAGTTTTCAAGATTATATTGATGTCTGTCATTTCTCTTGCATACATGACAATTTCAAGCACTTTATTTGAAACAATCAAATATTTTAAAGAGAATTAGCGAAATCTATAAATGCTAAAAAAGTGTTTGAAATACGAACACGCATTTTTAAATAAATTTCTCATGTTATTATTCATTCTCTGGATAGCTTATTTAAAATTAGGTTTTTGCTTAGTTCTTGGTTTGGGGTTTTTTTCTAAGTTTGTGGGATTTTTTGGGTGTTGATGGAGTTTTTTTGGTTGGTTGGTTTTGCTTGTGTGCTTTTGTTTTCTAAAGGGAAGCAGGAAAAATGGTAAAATTCCTTACTAACTTGACATTTTAACTTAATTCACTGTGAACTCCTTCAATTTTTAATTTCATTATTCCAGAATTCTCCATTAACAGATTTAAAAGTCTCCAAGTATATCACATCACTAGAAAATTGATTTTTTTTAGCTTCAACAGTTGACTTCATTATTCACATAACCAGTAAGTAAATAAAAACAGACGAGAATTTTGAGAGTTAAAATACAATGTTTTAAAATTAGCAATCAGAGAGGGAAGTTCAGCTACATCAAAACAGCAGCTGTAGTTGTATTCCAATTTAGAGGCTATCCTTACCTGATTACAAATACAGTAACGTGGCTCATTTGGATCATAGGTCCAGTCAACCTGGCTATTTGAATCAGACTCTGGTATTACTGCTGTTTGCTGAGACAGTTCTTGTGCCAGTGCAGATGAAGAAGAACATGATGATAGAGAGGAAGAAGAAGATGATGAGGAGGACTGCTGACTTGAGGATTTATTATTGTTTCTGAGAAAGGGGAAAAAAAAGGAAAAATATAGCATACATGATTTATTTCCTGCCAAGTGAAAGAATCACAAAACAAGTACTTTGTTGACTCTGAAATACTGCAGTACATAAATCCCAAAGAATCATTCAGTATCACTTTTCATTCAACCACTGCAAGCACTGGAATGAACCCACTGAATGCTCCTTGTAAAAGCAAACAAGTCATACCAGCTTACAAGTGCTAGACACGCTCTTCTAATCAATGGAATTTAACAGCTCGAAACTGTCAAGTGGCTTTAATGAATGCTTTTCTTCACAAAATTCTCCATCAACAGCCCTGGTGTCAAGTCCTTATAAAAATTATGTTACCAATAAAACAGAAACTTAGATATAAATAATGTCATATGTCATGTACAATAGATAACTGTTTTGAAGATGACTGATTCTCTGTTAATCTCCACTCAAGCATCGGCAATCACTGCATAGGAATGGTGCCAGATTAAAAATTCTATGCTTTTGCTTATAGGTCAGATCTGACAACCAAGATATTCATAGATGAAAAATGCTTCTAAAACAGCATTAGTAACTGAGCTGTGTACACACACAAATTTGAATGAAGAAAAATACTCAAGTCAGTTTAAAAAGATGGGCATTTTGAGATAAATTCTTTCAAGTACAAGCTGTGATTGTTGTCATGTTTTGTGACATGGTGTTGTTCAAAACCTTTTAAAACTTCATTTCAACCAGAAATAAAATTCATTCCATTTCCTACTCTAGATGCTCAGCTATCATAAAGCCATGTTTACCTGAAACTGGTATGAAACAGATCTTCAGATTATTTCAAAGCCATCTACAAACCATTGCATTGTAATTCCCAACATTTGGCTTTTAGGTCAAATCTCTCCAAAACACAGAAAAATGAGGGAAAAAACTTGACTGTATCACAGATGAAAAAGCAAATCAAGACATTTACTTAAAAATGGAGTGAGTTTGCTAAAAGCAAAAGAAGTGAGAGGACTAAAGAACACACACCTGAACAAAAAATGGCTAGCAGGCAGTAACTACCTTCTGCTGATCCCCCCTCACAGATATTAAATACAAAGTATTTCTAATATGGCCCATGACCTCTTAAAAGAAAGTTTAGCTGTCTTAAAAGCTGTAATTGCACTCAACAAGTAAGAAAACCTACTTGCTTTTTCTGCCACTTCGTGAATCTGTGGTTGATGAACTTAATGTCTGTGTTAATGTAGATGCCAGAGCTGATGACGAATATCCAGATGAATCTCTGGACAATGAAAATTCTCTTCCAAGCTGAAAATCATTGTTCTTAAATGCTTCATAGCTGGCTTTTAGACTGGATGTTCGTCTTCCCTCCTTCATCTAAAAAGAATACTGATATTGTATCAGATTACACAGCAAAGCTCCTACATAAGACATATCAAGCTGCTAACAGCTAATGATTTGCACAGGTTAATTAGTTACCTTGTTAAAAAAATTATGTATAGTAAAGTAGTTAAATGTGTAAGAATATCCTACAGGAAAAGCCAGAAAACAAGCTGTCCCTTTAGGCAAGTTATACAGGATGAAACTGTGGCATATAAACAAAATTGTAATACCAGAACGGAATCCCATGAGCTGAAAGTGATCATGGGAATTTAGATTTAAAAAAATAAAGCAGTCACTAGCCTTTCTTCTTAATCTATAGTGGATGGCAGAATGACAAGAATATTTTTACATTACCTGTGCCGTGGCTTGCACTGCTTGAGCTGCTGCCATGGTAATTGCACCGGCCCCAGTTCCTGAAGATAATGAGCCCAGGTTATATGATGCCAATGGTTGAGAAGAGTTTGTATTGTATGCATTGTTTGAAGAGGATGATGAATTACTGTTTCGACACCCTTGATGAATAGAACACATTTATGAAATTCAAAATGAAACTAAATTCCTTTGCATTTTAAGAATATATGACAACCAGTGAAAGAGTAGGAACTCTGTTTACACATCAGAGCAGTCTAATCATTTGGAAAAAAAGTTTTAGAAGTAATTTGACACAGTCAGTATTTGTTTATGGGGAAAAAAAAAAGTTTGTTCCCTATCTAATCCTCATGTGCAAGTAATCCTTTTAGAAAGACAGCTCTCACTATCATACTAAGCTATCAAAGAACAGATGCAGCTGCTGTACCTACGTCTATATTGAAACAATGCTGACTACTCTAAGCATCAAGAAGAGAGTAAGAATTTGACTGTATACCTATACCTAAACCTTTAACAACCTTAATTCTAAAATCTACAGATCAGTTTTAATGCAACACAATTTCCGCTGTAATCTACAGAATGACAGCCACTCAAATGTACCTACATTAGCAGCCTCATGTGAAGTTCCTCCAAAAGACAAGTCAAATAGATATAATGGGAACTACTTAAAACTGATTAACAGTACTAAATTCCAAAACAAAGGAGAGTTTACTTTAACTTCTCAGTCTTTTATTTTCAGAAAAGAAACTATGAAACACCTTAATTTTGGGAATAGGCGGAAAGGCTTAGCGTTTTTTTAGTCACTACTCAAGAAGACTTCTTTTGACATAAACAAAACATGAAAGGATTTTACATTATTTTCAGACCAACTCTTAAAAAAAAAAAAAAAGAGGTGTGAAAATTCTTTTCCCTTACTTTGGAAATTATTGTATGCATTTCTTTCAAAAAATAATAATGCATTGATCTCTTACATTTCTACTACTGCTGAATGAAACTGTATTGTTATCTTCCTCCAAGTGTAAATATAAAAGAAACAGCCAACATGCAGCTGTTAAATGACAACAAAGCTGACCCACTTCGTGGACAACACAGATGAGTAACAAGGCCTGCAATTTCCCATGTTTCAAGTGACTGAAAATCCCAGGGAAAAAGGTGTGAGCCTCTGATTGAGGACTGGCTGAATGACAGATTCCAGAAGGTCATTATCGATGGCACAGGGTCTAGTTGGAGGCCTGTCACAAGTGATGTCCCCCAAGGTTCAATCCCGGGCCCAGTGCTGTTTAACTTACTTATCCATGACTTAGATGAAGGCACAGATGCCTCCTCAGCAAGTTCACTGACAACACAAAGCTGGGAGGAGTGGCTGATACTCCAGAGGGCTGTGAGCCCTTCAGAAGGACCTTGACAGGTTGGAGAGATGGGCAGAGAAGAACCTTCTGAAATTCTACAAAAGAAAGTGCAGTGCACCTGGGGAGCAACAACCCCATGCACCAGCACAGGCTGAGGGCCGACCTGCTAAAAGCAGCTCTGTGGAGAAGGACCTCAAGGTCCTGATGGACAACAAGCTGTCCATGAGCCCGCAATGCCTTCGTGGCCAATGCCAATGGTATCCTGCGGTGTATTAGGAAGAGCATTGCCAGCAGGTCGATGAAGGGGATCCTGCCCCTCTACTCAGCCCTGCTGAAGGTGCATGTGGAGTTCTTTGTCCAGTTCTGGGCTCCTCAGTACAAGAAAGACATGGAGCTCCTGGAGTGGGTCCAGTGGAGGGAAACGAAGATAATTAAGGGACTGGAGTATCTCTCTTATGAGGGAGCTGAGTTTGTTCAACCACGAGAAGAGACGACTGAGAGGGGACCTCATCAGTGTCTTTCAGTATCTGAAGGGAGGGTGTCAAGAAGATGGAGCCAGGCTCTGCTCAGTGGTGTCAAGCAAAGGACAAGAGGCAATGGGCAGAAACTGATGCACAGAAGTTCCAACTGAATACAAGGAAGAATTTCTTTACTGTGCAGGTGACCATGCACTGCAACACGTTGCCCAGAAAGGTTGTGGGGTCTCCCTCACTGGAGATATTCAAGAGCCATCTGGATACAATCCTGTGCCATGTGCTCTGGGATGATCCTGCTTGAGCAGGGAGGGTGGACCAAATGACCCACTGGGGTCCCTGCCAACCTTACCTATTCATGATTATGTGATTTCAAAAGACTAATTCACAAATATAATTAGGTTTCTCTTCTTCTGATTAAAAAGCAATGAAATGAAAGACAATTAGGATTACCTGGTGTATTTTCTTTAGAAGCATCTGATGTCAGGGTAGACAGAAGAGCTTCAGATTTAAACTTCTTTTCAGGAACATGATCTGTTGTACTATGATGAGAAGATGGATTGTGTTTTCTTTCTAAATAAAACAAATGATGGGAACTTAAATGTAAAATCGATTCAGCTTTAAAGTCACACTAAAAAAACCAGCATTTCAACTAATTCACATCAGCAAAACCTTACTATTTCATTACTGCCCTTCTTCTTAAAAGACATTATTATAATTTATTATGCCTTTTTTTCCCCCTGCAATGTTTGGAGGGGAAAAAGTTCTGAACATTTTTTTTCCTAATACTACTCAAAAAACCCCCCCTGAAACATAAAAAGTGGGCATCTTTTTAAGTTTCAAATACCTACTCTCTACTGGAGTGTGAGAATGGGCATGATGATTATTCACAGGCTGTGTTGGTGTATCCAGCTCCAGAGACCCTAAGAGGGAGGTAAAAAGGATAGGAAAATTTCAGAGTTGGCACAGTTTTTACATATTAAATGAATCTTTAAAATATTAACCAAATCACAATGCAGTTATACTTATTTTAATCAGAAGAATTTTTGCTAGAGTTGAAACCTTTCCTACAGTACAACCAGCAGCCAGTGAGATTAATTTTCAAATAAAAATAGGTGACTGCTACTGTTCAAATGTTGAAATCAAGAGCTTAAAATCAAGGAGAACAAACAATAACATTGCCCTCAACATGCCACTTACTCAAATGAGTTGCACACAAGCTGGTGATGGTTGGAGAATGGCTGCACCAACAGAACTGACAACCTACACCAATATGAAGACTGTAACAGGTAAACTGTATAAACAAGGCATCCTGTCCCACTGAGTCCATCTGGTCACATTTAGTCAAAACTCAAGAAATAGCAGCATCTTTCAAGATGATTTAACATTCAACAGAAAGGGCTGCAGATGATTATACAGATTTCCTTAACATTCAAAATACACAGAGCAACAATACAAACAAAACAAAAACCAAACCCAACAAAACAACAACAAACACACATCCCTTCCCCCTCTCCACCCCTCCCAAAAAGGAAGAAGTCAGAGAGGCATAAATGCCAGTCTATGTCTAAGAATAACATTTCTTGTAAGATGAGGCTAAATAATCACAGCATAGGAGAGACTTTGACTATAAATTTCCATTAGAACAATATACAACATTTTGTGCATCAATCTCTGTCAAAAAGATTCTGAAGCAGCTGCAACACCTAAAAACTTACATTTACACAGAAGACAAAACAAGAAAGCAATTCACATTCATTTTTTAAAATCTGTAGCTTCAACATTTCTTTAACTCCTTCAGTGCTTTCAAAAAGCACTGAAATACATGAGCATATGAGTAATACATAAGTGTATTACAAAGTTTAAATACAGCTTAAACCCCTAGAAGGGGTTTAAAGCATAAGGAGCTATTTTGGCTGAGCAAAGTTCAATCACATTATGAACTTGCCCAAAGGCTGCCCTCTGGTGGGACCTCAACTAACCTGTATTTACTCTGAAAGCTAAACTGTTAAGAGGCTTTAACTTTTAGCTTTATTTTAAAACTAACAAACAAACAAAACCCTCAAATCAAACAAACCTTAAAGATGCAACATGCAGTCTGGTACTTTTCTATTTTGAGTTTATGAAATCCTATCTAGCAACCTCTCCAAACACATAGTTCAACAGAAGGTAGTGTCACGTGCTAAAACCAGCTGGGATTTAAACTGAAATAAACTAGTCCTTTTCTGTAGTTGCTAGTTAATTAAAGGCATTTAATTTACAGTTTTCTTTTTTGTGCCTGTTATTTGTAATAGCAATTACAAATAAAATATCCCAAAACTCACAGCTCTTACAACACAGCCACAAAAAGTTCCAAGAAAGAATATTTATTACCAACATACTCAAGTGATTTGAGTCACTTTTCACTATCTTCAGTTATGAGGAGAGCCACTGCCTCCATAATCACAGTAGTTAAATCAACTTAGAAATTTATCACAATCACATTTCAATTTGTTGTCTAAATGCTGATGTGTACAGAAAAGCCAGATTCTTCTACACCAAACTGGCAAAAAAGCAGTCACGTTTTTAGATTTTTATTCTATTTTTATGTATCTATTTTTATATAGATTTTTGTTCACATTCTGAATACCAACATTGCTAACTTTGCTTAACATGCAGGTTTCTTACCTAAAATGCTTTTTCTTCGCTACCCCATTACAAAACAACCCATTCTTGCCCCTTTAAAAAAAGAAAACCACCAAGCACACCGAGAACTAAAATAATGACCCTCCTCAGTTTGGTGGCCATCAGTTCAAGGAAGAAATGGTACACTTGCAACTGGGTAGGTGGCAGGTTCAACTAAGGTTGAAACTAAAATTTGAGAATCACTGATGAAAAGTGAGTTAAAACACTGGTGAAAATACTGCTAGCCACTAACAAGTGCATGATATTTGAATTTTGCAAACTGACAAAGTCTGTCAAGTTCTTAAAGAAAATCATGCATACTTACGTCTCTCTAATATTTCTGTAATTCCAGCATTATCTGCTTCAAGTTCCATTTTAAATTTAGCGAGTTCCTGGTCCAGTTTTCTCAAATGACGGTCTACCTGTTTGTTAGACAAAGCAAAAGTAAATAGCATCCAGTTCTGGAACGTGAATATCTACATCCTTAATCTCAGGCTTGCTAAGTATTTCCCTTCCAGCAATTTTATGCCACACAGCACTAAGGACATACAGTAACACACAGAAGGTGTGGTTTCTTGGTCACCTTCACCTCCCTCACTCAGCAGAGACACCGGTGTTAACACCAAAATAGTGTAGGCAAAGCTTCAAGACACTGTGCTAAGTATTTCTTTCCAGAAAAAAAGATGAAGAGGACTTGGAGGTGGCTATGGGTATGAAAATACAGTACATGACATGGACTTTTAGAAGAGGCTGGGCTGCTTTGGGGAGATTGCAAGTTCTGAACTGAAATTTGCATGCAATTTGTGTGTCACTATAAACACCAGTAAACTTGGTGTGTATTAACTGAAAGTGGAGAGGCTCCTGTGCATTTCAGAGAACTATGATGTGCTCTTGGGTACCAAAAATTGACAAAAAAAATTCTGAACTCACTATCATGAAAAGAAACACTACATTCCAAATGCTTTCTACATCTGTACTCATACAGCAAAATTTACCTGCCTCTACTAAAAACAGCAGATTTTTTCAGTTACCAGCTAACTAGAAGAGAAGGGGTAAGCTCCAACTTCTGGAACAAACTTTTGGCTAGCTGAACTAAAGCAGTTGTTTTATGTATTCTATATTTGAGTGCAGTCTGACTTGCAGGTTGTGTTCTCCGAGAAAATGTAAAAGAAATAAACTTTATACTTTAAAATCACATGCCACCACTCTTTGGGCCGGGCCATCCATCCAGTTTTTTACTCTGTGAATAGTGCACCTGTCCAAGCCACGAGCAACCAGCTTTGTCCAGGAGAATGCCGTAGGAAACAGTGTCAAAGGCTTTACTGAAGTCCAGGCAGGCAACATCCACAGCCTTTCCCTCATCGATGAAGCGGGTCACTTCACCATAGATCAGTCAAGCAAGACCCGCCTTTCCTAAACCCATGCTGCTGGGCCTGATCCCTTGGTTGTTCTGCTTGTGCTGCGTCATGATGATCACTTAAGATGATCTGCTCCATGACCTTCCCCAGCACTGAGGTCAGGTTGACAGGCCTGTACTTCCCTTGATGCTCCTTCTGACCCTTCTTGCACAGGGGCATTACATTTGCGGATTTCCAGTCAGTTGGGACCTCTGGTAAATGGAGTGGCTCAGTGACCTCATCCACCATCTCCCTCGGCACTGTGGGATCCCATCAGGGCCACAGACTTGTGTGTGTCTAAATGGCACAGCAGGTCACTGACCATTTCCCCTTGGAATATGGGGACTTCATTCTGCTCCCCACCCATTTCCTCCAGCTCAGGGGGCTGTGTACCCTAAGAACAACTGGTCTTTTTATTAAAGATTGAGGCAAAGAAGGCATTAGGTACCTCTGCCTTTTCTTCATGCTCCGTCACTATGTTTACCTCTGTATCCAGTACAGGATGGAGATTTTCCACAGCCCTTCTTTCAGTGCTGATGTATTTGCTAAAATATTGTCTTTTACAGCAGTAACCAAATTAAGTTCTACTTGGGCTTTGGCTCTTCTAATTTTCTCCCTTCATAACCTCACAACATCCTTGCAGCCCTCTCAAGTTGCCTGCCCATTCTTCCAAAGGTGATACACCCTCTTTTCTCCCTCAGTTGAAGCCAAAGCTCTCTATTTAGCCAGGCTGGTCTTCTTCCCTGTTGGCTTCTCTTTTGGCACATGGGGACGGCCTGCTCCTATACACTTAAGGTTTCCTTCTTGAAGAACGTCCAGCCTTCCTGGACTCCTTTGCCCCTCAAGACTGCATCCCAAAGGACTCTCTCAACCAGTCTCCTAAACAGGCCAAAAACATACATTAAAACCTTATGACTTCTAATACAATTTCTTTGTTTTATATTTAAGGGACACTTAGTACCCAAAGCAACATAATTCTTAAACGTCAATAAAATACTAAATGTTTCTTTCACCAGCAAAATATCTATGTAGATGACATAAAAGTACAGGTAGCACAGTTGTAGTGCTTATGAAAATACTTAGAACTTTTTAGAGCATAAATTAATTCACCACAAGCCTTGTGTCCACTTACCAGATCATATATTTGATTAGCTAGCTGCACCTTTTCATCTGCATCTTCCAAAGCCTTATAATAATCCTGTTATGAAGAAAATTTTTTAAAAAAGATGAATGTAACTGAAATAAATTCAGTAAGTTTAAGCTGTTATTCAGCACAAAATGTAAGTCAAAAGGACAAATTTAAGCCACTTTTCAGAAAGACTGCAAAATTTTTCTGTAAACAACAATCATCTGAATTTTAAGAGATATATCAATTTCTTTTCTCTACCTTAGAAAAAGCCAAACTACAAGATGGGGACATTTTCTCCTAGAGTGATATTTAGATTTCTGCAAGAAATGCTGCAAGAAATGAAACAATCTTGGATTTATTTTATATTACACAGCGTCATGTTATAGACGTAAAATGAGATTGTGGCTTTTACTTCAGGACCACCACAAATCCTACTGCTCTTCAAAATGATGCTGAACAGTGCGGGGAGGCCTTTCCAGCACAGTACTTAAATAGAGATAATATGGTATATAGTTTAAATTATTTTAAAATAAATTTATGTAACTCCTAAGTGTAATCTAAATAGTTTGACTAAAGCAATGCAAAAGTCTCCTCTAACCAAGGAAAATTCACAGACAAAACTCCGTTTTTTTTAAAAAAAAGTATGTTTACCCATGTTTTTACTTTAGATTTGAACAGATTTAGCTGCCTTGTAATTCTCAATTTCCACTGAATAGTGTCTTACTTAGGTGAAAACTACTTGAGATTTTGGTTCAACTAAAGTCAAAAGCAAGTTTTTCCTTTACTCTAGTAGTCTGAGCTCTGACCTTTTTGTTTTTTAAAATTTCAAAATCTAGTTGCATTAATTAAAGAAGAAAACAACCCTTACCCAAATAAGGGACTGAGGCAGCTGCTGTAGGAGACTACAAAGGAGTTTCTCCTGACAAAACGATGGACTATGTTGCTAAGAATACCACCACCAATGCTCAAGTATTGAAGGATAACACAGAAAACATGCATCTTACTTCTCCCTCTCTCAAGCTACATATACCATAACATGTACAAGGACGTAGGCAGAATCACAGGAAATGCTGAATCCAAGCTTGAAAAATATCCTCTAAAAGAAAGCCAATTAACTTACACTACTTCATGTCACACAAACAGAAATAAAAAATCTGAGCTGAAAATTTAGTACCTGGTTTCCTCACAATTTCAGGATCACATCTTTTAAAGTGCTACAAAATACTGGGTAAAACTTGAGAGAAATGCTTGATCAAAGAAACCTTTCAGTCACTTTTCTCCTCAGAGGTAGTTCTATCCACCTCTATGAAAGCCGAAGGGAAGGCACAGTTCTGAACACCTAAGTCTCCATCAATCATAAACTATTTTTGCTTAAGGTTATTGTAGCTTGCAAAAGAAAAATGTGACCCACTCCTGTGATATCCTTACTTTTTTGATTGATGTCATTTGTTCCTCTCTCCATTCAGGTTTGTTTTTCTTTGCATTCATAAAAAACTCATTTACCCTCTGCTCAAGCTGATCCATTGCATCTGTAGCATAGGAAGAGATTAAGACAAATGTTATCTTCTCACGTACATAAACATTAGGAGATAAGAGGAATTTTTTTTCTCAAACAAAGTTGACAGGACTGAGGTGCAAACTATTAGAGAGGAATAAAAAGAAAAAACCAAAACAACCAAGTGACAGTGGACAGCGGAGGGAAATATTTACCTTAATTTCCAAGAAGCAGAATTGCATTCTGGTAGGATTCTCATCAAGGTTCTTGTGCTCTCCAGCATGGGACAGGCAGGACTCCAAGTTCTAAAGGTTTTTTGTCCCTAAGAGCAGTGGTAGTGACTTAAAGCACGACCCAAACTCCTCACCCAGGGCTCTAGACTGCTGACTTTGGAACATTCTAGCCAGTTACAAACTGAGCAGGAAACAAAATGTTCTCCTAAGAGAAACAGTCAAATACAAAACCAAATAATTGAAAAAAATTAGTGTCTCAAAAAGGTAGACCAACTGAAGAGTAAAGTCACTGCCTTTAAGTCCAGGCCCTCTTCATTGTATGCTAGGAAGGGTCAGGGCAAAAGCACTGACAAGATATTCCCTCCACCCCCACAGGAGTAAATGCACTGATGAAGTATTATTTAGATAGGATTCTCACTTACGTTGAGAAATATCATAAGGGGGAAAAACATAACACCACCCATTTTCTAACATAAACTATCTCTAGGAAGGAAAATGTCAACTACAAGTTATTTTTTTCATTGTTTATTGAGACAAGAACAGGGATTCCCTTCCCTTTCCTTCCACCCTCCTCCCACTGAGTTTAGTATTTCAACAGCTGGACACTTGTGCACACAACAGCTTGCATGTTTCCAAAAACATGCAGCTGCCTCAGTCAAACTAGCTTTGACAGCCTTGCTAGTGACAAGATACATGAAAGTACTGAATTTTTTTTCACAGCATTCTCAGCAGTAGGTTTCAAATTAAATGTGACAATGCACCGACTAACTAAAAAACTTCCGGCTCTGGGTGTAAAACCCCTAAGAAACTTTCCAAAAACCACCATTAAAACTGGATCACATGATGGACATAATCTCTCACAAAAACAAAAAAAATAAAGTGAATGAATTAGTTCAAGAAGCTCATTAATCCCTAAATATGATTAACCCTTAAAATCCAAGAGGCCAAAGGTCTTCTCAACTCTGTGAAAATTCAAAGCTAGAACTAACTATTCACATAAATAACCAAAAATCGTTCATACTAAATGATCAAAAACATTTCTGTTTTCTCTATGCTGGTAACATTCAGCATGAAACCCAACAGGAACCTAAAAACTGACTGGACAGAGTACCATTAATCCCAAGCCATTAACTGTTGTGACACCAGTTCACATCAACTTTGTTAAGACTCAGACGCACAAAGCAGTCAAACAGTTTTGCAGTAAAACAGGCTAAAGATTGGAGAACCTGTACAATGAGCATTTTCCACTTGCACCATGTTTTCGAGGGAGAAGATTAAGAAGCCTGCGAGGCAAGCAAGAAGCACACACTTTATACGGAGGCTTCTAAAAGCTTTGTTCTTTGTCCAGATGACTATAATTTGGTCCATAAAGCCAACTGACAACGTGTTCTACCTCCTATCCTCAGAGCATAAACACCTTAAGTGGTAGTTATTCTAATGGTTCCATAAACAAGAAATGACAAAAAATATCTTCCTTCTTCCCTTTTTATTGAGGACACGTTATCAGTCTGTGTGAAACTGCCTAGGGGAAAACTTCCACAATAAGTTGGTCTCTCCTGAAAGGGCAGAAAAGGCAAAGGGGAGTGCAGATTAGATCTATCAAATTATATGAAAAATTCTCTCCGCTACACTCAAGTTCATCCAACTTTTCTCCCCCCCGCAACTTTTTAAATCCAGCTGTGATATTACATTCTGAGATACTAATTTTTTAGATCAGACTTCCGAAGCGAGTTGCCAGAAATTCTATTAGAAGAGAATCATTTTTCCAGAGTTTGACATTTTGCCATGATAACCTGATAATCCATGATTTTAACTTAAACAGAGAAACACATTTTATGCATCTTGTGGAGCTCAGTTAAAACTCAATAATCAAGTCACAACTCAGATGATCTTTGCTTTTCCCACAGCAATCTTTTCAGAATATACAGTAAATACACCTGGTTTATTATTCCTTCCAACAACAAACAGCAGCACCTGCCCAATTAGGAGTCATTGTGGTCCACATAGGACAGAATACAAAGCCAACAATGACTCTAAAACAGAGCAGCAGAGATATCCCTGAACTACAAATTGTGTAGATTTCTGTGACAGCATCACTCATCCAAGTACTCTTTTCAAGTACTTCCAAGACATTGAAGAACCTTTAGGTTTGCATGTAGTGTTCATCAGGCAGTCGGGCAACTGAAGTTGAAGAGATGCTAGTCTAGAAGTTTCATGATTGTCTTCGGATATCCTGCTAATCATTTCGCGAGAACTGCAGAAGTACCAGAGAATTTTTCGCTAGACTTAAGGCTGGTCCTAGTATATAATATTCTGTGTCATTTACTACTTCCAGTAATACAATATGGAATATTATTTGTCATTTTCAGCTAAAGCAGAGGAAATGACACTCCTGCAACCTTGGCATTGCTAGCTGGCTCAGTTCTCAAACACACCTAAAAAAACCTCTACTATCTTCTTTGCCTTTCTATGGAACAGAAGTAAAATATGTGAACTTTTTCCAAACTACCCAAGTCAGTGAGCTGCTTACTCCCTCTCATGGTGCTCCCTGGTGATGGTGACTTCAGAGGTGTTATCTCCCAGAAGGAGCCATGACTTTTCCCACAACTTTAAGCACTGAATGCAAGACAGCACTTAGGTCATAGTATACAAAAAAACCCTACAGACAGTTGTACATGTGTCAATAAAGCCTGTTAAACAGACCTGCTGGGTCCATTAAAATAAATATCCAAGGGAAAGCCTGAGACTGCACTTTAAAGTATTATAGGTTAAACTACTGTTTTCAAGCTCCCGTCAGCACTGCATGTTGTATCCCTATACGGTATTCACTTGTTATTTCAACCACTCTTTCTCTCATTCCTCTTTATAATAGCCCAGCCCTTCCTTACTGATGATTGCTCTCATTTTTTGTGCAGTAACAGCTTCATTATCAAAGACTTTTGGATCATAGTTATAGATAACCATGTTAATTGTGTACTAAATGACTGCAACAGCTATCTAGGGTGTTACAGGACACGTAAGTCCTGGATAAGATTATATTAGAAAAGATGAAAAGGCACTGCATCCTGAAAACAGCATATGGCAGTGTATTATATTGGGATATAAGCAGAGATACAAAGTTATCTGCAAAGACACATGAAGCAGATTTATAAATATCTTTTGTATAATATAAAATATATATTTTTATAGAAAAGTATACATTTATATAAAATATTTGTTTATATAAAATATAATCGTATAAAACCTAAAACATTTTTATAAAGTATATTTGGTTGCATGTCAGCTAGGGCACAAGAGGCCGAGCAAACAGGACCTTCCCTTATGTTATTAAGAGGGACTTGGCTGGAAAGTTTCATGGACAGCATGCCGCTGCCTGCTGGAAGGAGTGGGACATAACTCATGTTCCAAACCACCATCACTGCTCTTAGGGATCAAAAATCTAAAGAGTTTGGGACGTGCCACCGAAAACGCCTTTGGGAGCAGCACAAGCCCAGGAGCGTAGCTCCGCTAAGACCCTCCCTGCGCCCAGGCCCGGCTGCGGGCGGGGGCTGGGGCGGGTCCGGGGCTTTCACGACAGCGCCAGGGGCGCGCGCCCCGCCCCTCGCTTCGTCCCGGCGGCTCCGCAGCGCCTTCTCCCGCGGTAGGCGAGGAGACTTCCCCGGGCCCGAGCGGCGGTGCCGGAGAGCCGGGACTTGGGTGGAGAGGGGGCGCGACCGCCCCAAGGCTGCGTGGGGAAGCGGGCGGAGCTGCTGGCGCGGGCCTGAGCGGCGCCGCTTCGCCTCCTTCCTGCCTTCCTTCCTTCCTTTCCTGCTCGGCCTTCCCGCCCCTCCCGCCCTGCGGCGGGTGCGCGGCGGTGGGGCCGGTGCCCGCGGGGCGGAGCGGGGCGGGCGCGGAGGGGGCGGGCGGAGGCGGAGGGGGCGGGACTCACGTACTCTGCACCTGCAGGTCCATCTCGCGCAT